>JBBMKF010230327.1:0-17023 GCA_037834155.1 Curcuma caesia
TATCAAAGCTCAAATTAACAAGATATGTTCAGTTCTAAACAATCTCAAATCAAGAAGCAAAATGCAAGAACATGGGGTTTTTGATTCAATTATTCTATCAGAAACAAAAAAATAGAAAATTTATTTTCAATGCAACTTCCAGAGATTAGGGTTACGATTGCCCAAATTGGGGAATCAGAAGAGTAAACCCGAGCAGAGAACCGGTGCTACTCTGGTGGAATCGCGCAAGGTCAATCCTTTGGTCGAGTGCACGCCAACGGGGATGGATAACCTTCGTCGGAGCTGGGTCACTTCGGCGAGATCTGATCGGAGAAGATGAGAGCCGAACGTCGGTCTTCTGCCCTAATCCACTGCACAACAACGGAAAGAAGATCAGAACAAGACAATCGAAAATCCTTACCTCACGTTCTTTGGTGGTTGAAGGGTGGTCAGAGCTGAGCAGGGCATCCCTCGTGTTCACGAACCACGTCGGCGAGGTCAGCTGATGTAGAGCTCCGGTGGATGCAAGAAAGGAGGAGAGCTCACTAGAGTTGAACCACTCCGACAGAGTCCCTATTTGGCGAGATATAGCTGGCCACTACTTGTCGGAGTTGGACCACTCTCGGCGGGCAACACGCGGCCGGAGGGGGTGAAGAAGCTGTTCGCCAGAGCTGGACCACTCTGGTGAGATCTCTTGCGGATGCGTCGGCATTCGTCAATCTTCGGAGGTCGCCGTCGCTGCTTTGAGTCTTTGATCGGGAAGCTGTGGAGCTCGGTAATGAAGAAATCGCGAGGAAGAAAGAAATCGCGAGTCGGGAAAAAAAACCTAATGCAACTTATGAAGGGCCCCCATGATGAAGGGTCCCAAGTCAACATAAAATCACTTAAATACTCAATGCTCTCAAGGCTAAAGCCATAACTCCTTTCCCTAACCAAGAAGGGCCTTATGTTCGTAAGCGCAACCATTAATGGCAAAAAGGTTCGAGCCATGTTAGGTAATAGAGCGACTCAAAATTTGATTGCCAAAGGCGAGGATAAGATGTTGAGTCTTAATATTACTAGTGGTTCCCTCAAAGCCGTGAACTTACCAGTTAGGCCCGTTGTTGGAGTTGCTAAGTTGATTTCAGTTCAACTTGGAGAATGGAGTAGAAGCCTACATTTCTCCATTGTGGCGATGAATGACTTTCAAGTGGTGATAGGATTAGAGTTCTTTGATCAAGTGCTTACTTTTCCTTTACCAGCAGCTAACTCTTTGAGCATACTTCTAGGAGACAAGAAGTGTGTGGTTTTGAGGAGCATGCCGCCAAGGTAGAGTCTAAAGCATTATCAGCTCTACAATTTAACCGGGGTTGAAGTCATATCCAAGCTACCTTGTCACTATTCATTCAAGGAATTTGTATTAGAGGCCATCTAAGCAGTGCTTGAAGCTTCTAAGGATGTAATGCCATAAGAGCTTTTAAAGAAGTTTCCACCAAAGCATGAGTTAGATCACTAGATTGAATTGGAGCCAAGTATTAAACCACTGACCATGACTCTTTACTGCATGACACATCCTAAGCTGAGTTGTAGAAACAACTTTTTAGGACTTGCTAGAGTCAAACTATATTCGTCCTTATTAAACTCCATTTGGTGCCTCAGCATTGTTTCAAAAGAGGATGAGACTCTGCATATGCATGGATTATCGAACGCTTAACTAGATTAGCGTTAAGAACAAGTACTCATTCTCATTCCCTTTGATAATTCAACCTTTTAATCAGTTGGGGAAAGCTTGATACTTCTTCAACTATTTGCGGTCAGGATACTATCAAGTGTTACTCGCAGCAAGGGATGAGCCTAAGACAACATATATAACAAGGTATAATACTCTTGAATTGTTAGTTATGCCCTTTAGTCTTACAAATGCACTAGCTTCCTTTTGCACCCTTATGAATATACTCTTCCATTGCTGTCTCGACTCCTTTGTCATTATATACTTGGATGATATGTCTTGACTCCTTTGTGGATAATATATTTGGATGGCATTATAGCGTCAGTCTTCTAAGTGCTACATGAAAATGAGTTGTATGTCAAGTGGGAGAAACAACAAGAGGTGGAGTTCTTTGGCCATAGTATCTGCAATGGGAAATGGGAAGTTCATGATGAATCAAGGTAAAAGTCATTCAACACTGAGAGTTGCCCACCAAGGTAACAGAATTAAGATCATTCCTTGATAAACTGCTATCGACATCTAATCGAGGGGTTTTCTATCAAAGTCATGTCATTAATCGATCTTTTCACCGGACATTTAAAGAGTTGAAGAAGGCTATCATGGAGGAATTAATGTTGGTATTGCCCAAACACACCAAGCCATTTGAGGCATACACTATCATTTCAAAATTTGCTGTTGGTAGAGTACTTATGCAGGAGGGACACCCCATTGCCTTTGATAACAAAATCAACATTGAGAAACGTTGTAAACAGTGTGGAAGGAAATGACTATTGCCACATGTTATTTTCAAATTCGAAAGCAACTCAACTCTAAGCAAGAACTAATGTGGCAATCAATGTACTAAGTAGTAAAACAAAACTTGTTACATTAAGCGCGAGTCAACCATAGTTTAATAAAGAAAGGATTATACTATGATTTCCTTGGCTAGAGTTTATTAAAGTTGAGTAGCGAGAGGAAGACATGACACTTTTGGATAAACTATAGCTTATTCTTTACCATTGGAATATAATTTTTATGCGCAAACAAGACAACTTGTGTAAAGAAATTATGAGGAGCATCATAATTCCAATTGGGTTGGTCATATGGGGATGGTGAAACATAGTATTAACCACGAATGTGGGATAACATCAAGATTTGTGTGCAGACTTGTTTATTATATCTTTATCTAAGTTCGAAGGGTAGTGAAGCATTATAGTGTTTAGTTAATTTCATATTTGTCTCACTGGATTGTACCATGGATGAGGCAACATGCTTATTCCTTCCACACATGTTGAAGCTTTGGAAGCTTCTATAAAATGTATAAGTGATCGTGATCCTTGTTTCATTGGACGATTTTGGATTGAACTTTTAAGTTGTTGGGGTTTCTCTATAAGCTTCCATCTCCAAAGTGATGGACATACTAAGTGCACCAATGGCCTACTTAGCTTTACGTAAGGCACTATGTCAAGTGCTTACCCACGAGATTGGGTGAAGTTGCTTAATGTAGTCCAATTCTCCCATTACTTACAACAAAGGAGGCATGCAAAAATCCACTTGAGACAATTGTAACCAAGCAACAACCCATGACACCCAACGCTATTGCCTTGACTCTAGAGGGAAGAGTTGAACAACTCATATGCTAGCAAAGGAGTGACATGTGCAATTTCAAGGGCTTATTTAGACAAAGCAACCAAGAAGATGAAGAAATTGGTTGGTACAAAGAGTGACATGTAGAGTTCGAGGAAGGTGGCATGATACTTATGAAACTCCTCCAACAATTCAAGTACTTACGGAAAGTGCACAAGGAGCTGGTAAGAAAACACAAAGGTTCCTTTTTAGTCATCAATTGTGTGGCTAGGGTATCTTCCGTTGAAGCTTAAGATTCATCCTATCTTCCATATGAGCATTTTCAATCCTTCTCAGGTAGGTCCAAGCAGGAACATGTCCAATCGTGCACCAATAGTTGTCACCTCATTTAATAAAGATGTGGACTACATGATTACAGATAGGGCCTTTCAATGGAAATTCGAAGGAAAGGTTCTACCAAACACTAAAGCTAATTGGACCCAAAGGATGCCTTGTGGAAATTCGAGCTACACGGAAAAGAACTCACGAAGGATGTTACAAGTTTAGGTGGGGAGAATATCACAACCCACTAAATTTCAAGCCTAAGCCCAAAAAAGATTATTGATCCACTCTTTGGCCCACCCTCTTGGCCTATTGTCTTTCTTTAGACATCTCTCTCAAATATTCTCATCATAAATATAAAACATCTAGATATTTTGTAGGAGCTTTCTAGACACGTAAAATATATTGTTAGATCAAACTGTCTATTGGGAAGAAAATGCCTATGAATAGCTCATTTCTCTTCACTTGTAATCATTCTCAATAAAAGTAAGCTCTCTTTACTTACTAAGCTCTCAAGCCCTCTCAATTGCCTTTACTTTTTTTTCCCTAGCAACTTAGGCTTACTTGGTGTTACAAGCATAAGTTGTCTAAGTGTCACATTGGAGAGTGGTGCTAAAGATAAACGTGTTCCACAAAGGAGAGAGATTACTAAGAAAAAGGCTAGATTCCAAGAGATATATAATGAGAAGTTTTTTGTGAAACGGATATTTCATTTCATCAACCCCTATTTATATATTCATCACATCCACAAACCTACATCACATCAACTACTATTCATATACTCATCCTTCCTTTCCCATCATCTTCCACAATTACTAATCAATTCCTCCTAAATTCTAGATCCAGTACTTCACTAGTTCAAATTGACACAGATGTGCTACCACAGCACCAACTGCACAACAAGTCTCTCCAATCATTATATTTTGTGACCATCTGCATGACATTGGATTTAAATGGATTATTGTTGATGCTATGCAGTGTTGAATCAACAACCCATGACATTGTCTGATGCATTTTTTATACTTCTTTTGAGGCAGCTCTTTAAATTGAGCATGTCCAGCATGGGGATTTGGTTGTGTTGCATATGCTATATTTTAATAAATGCACTTGACCAGCTCAAACTGAAACATAAGCAACTACATAACATCTCTATCACAGCTCCAAATGCACACATCAAGTCTCTCCAATCATTAAATCCTGTAGCAACTTGCATGTTTTGAATGGAAACGGTAGTTGTTATCTCTATGCAGCATTGTATTTGCCCATGGCATTGTCTATTCTACGATTCGACAAGCAATCAATAATCTCATGTATGGCTCTCTAGAGATAGTAAGGGTGACTTGTTTAGCAACTTCTCCACTGTCACTTGATATGGATACATCTGAGATTAACAAATGCTCAGGAGTTTGTTCACTTCTCATTGGATATCTCATTCTTATAATCTTTTGTTTTAAATGTAGCATGGTTTATATCAAGGAACTTTGGGAAGTCAATAAGATGATAAGGTGATCCATCATAACCATTTCAAACATAACTTTATATCACTGCTGTTGAAAACTTCCTGAAATTGGTATATTGACCTTAAGACTCTGATAGGATGGAAGATATCAGAGAGAGGGAAAGGCTTAAAATTACATAGGAAGCTTCATCATATATATACACTCTACCTCATATCTTCCATCCAAGTAATTGAATCCTAATGTGTGGCTCAGACAACTCATTTACATCTTCAAGAATCTACATCTTCCTATATTTCTGTCACTTTAGCCTGTTGTATTTAATTATTTTTCCTACATTCCTTGCGTCTTCCTAGCACATACTCGTAAACAGTTTGTCTACCAATGCATGGTTTGCGATCAAACTGCACCATGCTTCGTAGTGTTTATGCTTTTGATTTTGGTACTTCTATTACTATAAATGTGATTCTGGAACACCAAGTTGATGTAAGTTGTACATTTTGTATCCGTGTTCTTATTACTGATAAATCAAAATTGGTTATATTTGTAGTAGGTATAAGCAGAATAATATATGTGGAGACTGGCGATGGTGGAAGTTAGAGCTTCACAAACAATTGGTTTCCATTAGCGACTTTCCTAGCTTCACTATTGAACTTTGTTTTGAGGCAGGAACATAACATGACAGTACAATTTTCTTTTACCCACTTTTGAACAAATTTTCAATCATTTTTGTGTTGTATTTGGTCGGGTTAAAATTATAGAAGATGGACTTATCTTGCATCCGCAAGGAAGACGAGAAACTGTTTTTCTTCACAATGACACTGATTGAGCTTCTATACCATGCTTGTATGATTGAGTCAGCATAGGTTCAAATGCTATTGATTATTGACAGCATGAACAAAGTAGCCATTTGAATGCAATTCGTTGGTTTGTGTGGGTGGGGGCTTGCTGCCAGTCTGGACTATGTTCCTAACCTAGGGTTAGTTTGATCTATCCTCATCTGATGTTGTTCCATCTCTTCTCAGATCCAAGGCCTTCACTCACAGTTGTGGCTTATTAGCCACAATGTGGGCATGGGAGTTGAATGCTCAATCCACAATGTTGAATTTTCTGGTCGCAAGGTGCAGCTGGGCACTTTCTGGAGAGGAGTTGGCTGTGGGAGGGGAACCTTTGGAAGTTCTTGGTGGGTATTTTCTCAGATTCTACAGTTGGATTTCCTCTTCCAAAGACAGCTAACACACTGTGGAAACCTACTGTAACCCTTGCCCTTGAAGTATTTTGCTACCTACTGGATGACTTCATGCTATTAAAATTTGAATAGGAAGAAGACATTAGAGGATTGCTACAGGGTGGTGGACCATGGTTTACCCAAACAATCTTTCAATTTCGAAGTCATGGTCAAGGGATATCACCTTCGAGAAGGTCTTACTTTCTTTGTTCTTATGTTGGTGAAGATAGATATTCAGATCTCCCTTTGTTCTCAACAAGTTGGATGGCTCTTGTTGGAAAGAAGAGAACGAAAAACAGGTCAGAAAACGTGGTTGTTGACTAGAGACTATAGGAAGGTAGTGAGCAATTTTCTTGGATAATGAAAGAATTCCAAGTTTTCTTCCTTTTCAGAAAGGAGCATTATGCGGGATGACCTTGGAAAATTTAGTGCCTTGGTACATAATTTCCATTGGATTGGGACTTTAATACTATTAAGTACAATGAAAGCTATAATTATGTGGAAGCTGGATAGGAGGCTTGTTAACTCAGGAGGATAGATAGGGTACTTTAAAGTTTCTGAAATATTTTCCCCTTAGTGTTAGGGATTTCTTACAATTCTTCTAATATTTCTAAGGTTTATAACGGTTGAATTCGATCGACTAAATGTGTGCGTTAGTTGATTGGAGCAAGTCAGTTGATTATGCAACCAAGTCAAACATGATGGTTTGATGAACAAAAATAATTTTGTTCAAGTAACAATTGTTTGAATATGGCTTCTACTTCTAGTTGACTGGAGGCTTGCCCAGTCGACTAGAATAAATTTTTGTTGGATGTTTAATGATCACCATTAGAAGGTACTTTCAATTGGCTGGAGGTGAATAAAACGTGTCATTAAAGCAACACTTATATAAAGATTTGGAGAGTTTTGCATTAGTTGGGTTGGTCAAGAACATCTTTAATTCTCACATGAATGTGTGTGTTCGAGTGCTCAACTCTTCAAGGTCTTGCAATCTGTGTTTAAGTCCTGAAGCAATAATAAGTCCTTGGTGATCTCTCACTAAATTTTACATTTCATCTTCATTTGAGAGAAAAATATATATTGTGATTATTCCAAGATTGGGATTGTAAGAGACTACATCATCTCTTGTGAATCTTTTGGTCACTTTGGAAATATGAATAGACTTCAATGATACATCCTAGAGTGTATTTGTCTATTCAGTAAATTTGAAAAGAAAGATCACGTAGCAGTTTAACCAAAACTATCACTTAGAAACTTTTAAAAATGTGGTTGAACTCTGATGGCCTTCTAAAATGCATTTATCTATTCAAATTCAACATTCAAAAAAGACAAAATAAAATGTAGTATTCTTAGTCAAAATTAGTACATGGTCATTTTGAATCTTTTAGTCATTTTAAAAGCATGGGTGATCTAATAGCCTCTTAAAGTGTATTTACCTATTCAGATTTAAAAATTTAAGAAAATAATCATGTACCAATTTTAGGGAATATTTTTTAGTTAATTTAAAAGTATAAGTGGATCCAATGGAGTACAATTATTTATTCAAATTTAAAATTTAAAAAATGATGTATAATAATTTTGATCAAAATTATTTTATAAGTAATTTTATTTCAATTAGTTACTTTGGAAACATAAGTAAAATCCCCTAACCTCCTACGAAGCATATATTTATTTAAATTCAAATTAAAAAAAAAGAATTATAGAATCTAAATAGGCGCTAAGAGAGAGGGAAAGAACATAATGCCTTTTAAAATCTAAATATTTTTAAAGCATATTTTAGAATTTTATAATAAAAATAATTTAATAAAAATAATTTAAAAATTAGAGTAACAGAAAATAAGTACAAAGATAAGATGGACACCAAAAAATTTAATGTAGTTTAGTAATTTCTAAGTTCCTACTCTATTATTTAGTAATTTGTTAGGTAAATCAAATTCACTATGTTTTTTCCTTTCTAAAAATAATTTTGATGGGAAGAAACCTATACAAAAGTTTATCTTAAATAAGATAAAAAAATTGAAGTGCCCTAAGGCAAAATAAATAATACAACAGGAAAGTTATAAGACAGTTAAAAAATAATATTAAAAGGTTATACCAAATTATATTAAACTCTGTTGGTAGAAATATACTGAAGGAGTATAAGGAGAGGTTTTGAATGTCTTTTTTTTTGAAAGTTTTTTGATTCTTGATTGTGATTGATTGATTTTTTTATTTTTATATAAGTGGTTTTTCTGATACTATAGTCAATCGAAATGTTTATTCAGTCTCCTGTATGAATTATTATCTTAATGATTATTTTTCGTCTATTGCCCACTCTCCGATTGCTCATATCTTTCTTTTGGTCGTCTAGAAATACTTTGGGATCACTTAGAATGACTTCCACGTTTCCTTTATGTCTAGATAAGATGTGCTTTCCACGTTGATTGTGTCTTCCATTCTAATATCATCTCTTGGACCAAGTTCTTAGTTGACTAAGTTATTTGGTTACTCAGATTTATGTTGTGATCATTTAAAATTACAGCCGACCTAAAACTTTTTTAGTCGCCTAGAAAATAAAAATTTTATGTTATAAATAAATTAGTTAGAACAAGCATAAAACTTGCAAGTATGTTGTGAGTGATGAATAGTGCATTTAGTAGACTAAATGCAAACTTCAATTGACTATTTGTTGACTTTGATTTTGAAGCTCATATTGATTTCTAGGTCAAGTCAACATCTAGTTGTACAAGAGCCATCCTTGTTCTAGAAAGTCACTCCCTTACAACTCTCAATTTCATTCAGAAAACTTTGTCTTGGATTTCTTTAAGTTCTATCGAGTAGTTGGTCTGTTCGATCAATTAGGATTTTTACTTACTAAATGTCTAGCCATGTTGACCCACTTAGACTTCTCTTACTAAATGTTTGATTTTGTCAACCCATATTGACTTCTCCTGCTAAAAGTCAGACTTTTTTTGCTAATGTTTGATCCCACCAATTAATCTGGACTTCTGCTAAATGTTTGATCATAGTGATCCATCTAAATTTCTCATATCAAATGTTTGACCTCACTTATCTATCTACACTTCTCCCACCTTGTCAAAAGTTTCACACTTACACACTTGATATACATGTTAGATTATATAGGGTCTAATTTTAAATTTATTGTCATTAGTTTAAGATGCACCAACAGGAGTATACCCGATTGGGGTTGCGATAAGTGATAATAGAACTGGGATTGAACAGTTAATTATGAAATAATAAGAATAAGGAGGAAAGATGAGAAAAGAAACTCACGGATCTTATTACTTCACAGGCTTACAAACTTCCCCAAGTAGAGATATGATGATCTATCGATGCTCTACAAGAGTTTTGGGTCTTCTTTCTTATAGAGGAGGTGAGAAGATGCTAGGTGCTCATTGGCCCCCATCATCACATGCTTCTGCCTCATCAAGATAAGAGGGAATCTACTTTGTGACTCAACCTGAGCTAGTGCTCAGGACTTTTAGTACAGACACATGACTTAGCCTGAGCTCTTTACAGCTAGTGCTCAGGACTTTAGTACACACATTACTTAGTGGTGGGTAATACATGATTCTTTACGGGTCCGCCACGTCCGTAAAGTATCGCATGCGTTACTTTAGAGTTGGAAAAATGCTAACCACCGGAACCTGGAAGGTTTGTTGTTTACCGATTTTTCGAAGAAACTGATTATCACTTAGTAGTCGGTTCTAATTACCCGACTGTCTTTGTCAAGGAAATAAATTTTTAAAGCCTCCAGTGAGTTCATGACTGCATGGATCTCAGCGTCAATTGTAGATTTGGGAGGGTTGAACTTCCCGCTTGCGTAAGCACAGACTCTCTCTGTAGATCTGGGGTCAAATTTATTCTTTTTCTATTTGTAAATGCCTCCCAATCCCTCCATGCAACCATCTACTTCCAGGATGATAAAACATCCATCAAGAGGAATTTCGAGATCCAGAAGTTGTTGGATCAGCTTCTTTATTTGGCGGATCAAAGCCCAGTCTTGGCTATTCAGCCTTTTGTCGCCATTAGAGCTTGTCTTTGCGTACAAGAGACTCATAAGCTTGCCCAAATTTGAAATATAATTTCGAGCATAATTCAAGAGCTCGAGCCAAGATCTCATGCCCTTGGTGGATTTTAGCTCTTCTTCCTTGAAATCAACAATTTTGGTAATTATATGAGGTTGTAACTTGATTTTACTGTTACCGATGATGGCACCAAGAAATTCAATTTCTGGAATAGCTATCTTCATTTTTGTTGGGCTAAGCACGAGCCCATTCTCCTGGCAGATTCCAAGCATTATTTTTAAATGCCTGGTATGCTCGTCTTCATTTTTTGAGAATACCAGTATCTCATCAATGTAGACGATAATGAATTCCTTCGTTCCTCGAAAATAGTTATCTATCTTTTGTTGGAAGATGGCGGGGGCGTTCTTCAATCTGAATGTCATGACCAACTATTCGTATAAGCCGTCTGGGACCCAGAATGCGGTCCACTCTATGGAGTCTTGGTGCATAGCAACCTGGTGGAAACCACTCTTTAGGTTAAATTTAAAATAAATTTTGCTATTACTAACCTTCTTGAGAATGGTATTAATCCCAGGAAGACTGTATTGATCTTTATTTGTAAGATCATTTAAGCGCTTATAATTGAAAACCATGCGCTCTTTTCCCTTCACTTCTTTATCAGTCTTCGGATCAATTGTGGTTCTGGAGTTGACTATTATTGCAATTGTGCGATGCCAGCTCTTGTTGGGTCTTATAACCTTCAACTCCAATAGTGCCTTGACATGTTTTGCAAAGGCCTCTTTTTGTTACGGAGTCAGGTGCTTCAGTGGCCTATCTTCTATGATGAAATCTGAATTCTTGATGTCCAGTTGATAGACAACTTGTTTTTTTGCCCAGTGCTTTAGTGGATCTTCACCAATATAACATTGATCACGTAGTTCCTTCAATAATGGGCCAAATTATTCTTGAAACTTCAGAGGTGACTTTCCAATTGATAATTGACCATCTCCTTTATCTCGATGTACTCCTCATCCAGATCGAGTTCCTCAATGGCTGTAGAAGTAACAGAAGGCAGAGTATTAATTGTAGTAAGATTCTTATAAAAAGTTACCATGTTGCCTTCGATTCGAAGTCCTCCATGCATGACGCGGATAAAATTACATCCAATAGATCATTTGGATGTTGTCACCAAGGACCATCGGGAAGCTGTATGTATAGGGTATCCTAGAAATGTTTTCCCCAATATACATCTTGCCCTGCTTCATCTTCATGTCAGCTGACTGCTGCGAGTTAATCCCACTAAAGTATACTATGAAAGTATTCTTTTCAAACGCTTCTTTTGGTATTGACCTCTGGTCGACACAGTAGGTTGTTGCTCCTGTGTCTAGGATAGCTTTGAGAGGAAATCTTTGAATACCAGGTATTTCTATTTCCACAATGAGATTGTAAAGCATGTTTTTCACAAGCCGAGGACCCTTGACCTCATTGGCCGCTATCCTGCATGTGGCTTCTTCCATCAGCATATGTGTTGCTTCATTAATTTCTTTGCCTTTGTCTAATAGATGCAAATCTTCCTCCAGCTCTTTTTCCAAAAGGAGCTTTTCATATTGCAACTTGTAGTATGTGACTTCCTTCTGGAGTCTCTCAATTTCACCTTCACACCAGGAAATATAGTATTGTTGCTCCTGGATTAACTTCTTTGGGAAGAACTGAACAGGTGCTGAGGGGGCAATTGGTACTTGCTTATTGAAATAGTAGGGTCCATAGAGGCTGCATGCCATGATTAAGTAGTTGGGGCAATGGATTCGTGCCCTCTGTAAAGTTTCCCTCTTGCAGCAGGTGCAGCTGGTAGATTGCGGAGGGGTAATTGGCTCATTGTGGTGCCAATCATGTTGGCAATTCAGCTGCTCATCAGAGACCTTCACCTGAGGACGGTATCCTCCATCGATCTGTCCTAGCATAAAAACAGAGTTAGTAGAAAGATGGAGAGTTTGAATAGACCTTTGTAGATCCTCAATGTCTTCTTCTCCTTCTGAAATACTAAATATTGCGTCACTTTGTGCTTCTCCCTCTTGAACGGAAAGTATGTCACAGTCTTTAGGGAGGTCAAGTTGCTCGAAGATGGCGACCTGTTTTATATTGCGACGCTCACTTGGGCATTCTCGGGCGAAATGACCCTCTTGCCTGCAAAGGTAGCACTTGCATCTTTTACTTCTGATTAAGTGCTTCCTCTTCTTGATTCTAGCATGGGATTCGTGTGGCCTCCCCTTGAAAGTGTTGGGACCGTTGCGTTTGCTAGAGGGGGGTGAATAGCAACTTTTTGCTCTTGCTTGCAATATTGTTAGCGGAAGCACAAGACAAAAACAAAATCAAATTCAAACAATGCTAACCCTTTTGATTTACTTTGTATCCACCTTTACAAGGTGACTAATCCAAGGATCCACACACACTACAGGAACGTTCCATTATGAAACTTCTTCTTCTCAAAGCAACTTTGAAGCTGGAGAAACCTTTACAGTTGATCTCTTTCTCTTACAGATATAAAGTGAAGGTTTGGGGGAAGATTTTGTGAATAACAGGGCTTGAAGATCGTGCAAGAATGAAAAAAGTGCAAACACTTACATCTCCAATTTTCAATCTGTCTTTTTATATTTTTTTCAATGCCAGTCGACTGCCTCAGGGATCAGTCGACTGGTGGGCTTCAACAACTCTTGTAGATTGCGTTTAATTCTCCAGTTGTCAGTCCAACATTCAAATATCAGTCGATTGAAACTCACCCAGTCGACTACTGGTTAGTCGACTGGTCAGTGCCTTTCAGTCGACCAAACTTTCTGTGTGTTTTGGATCAGGATACCAGTCGACTAATGTCAGTCCCAATCGACTGGTGAAGCTGAAAATCACCTTTCATCTTCCTTCTTCATTCCTTAGCCTTGACACGCACCTTCAAACATCTTCCACAAGCCTCGGGTCCTTCTTGGATGCTCTCGAGCCCACGGCTCCCTATCTTTGCACTTTTTTGAGATGTTTCCCTCAGCTTCGTCATGCTAAGTCTTCCTTTTGTCAAGAGGCTGCACCTCCGGGACTTCACCATTTACCAAGACTTCAAACTTGGACTTTTTTGTATACTCAATTCACACATGTTAGATAACCAACATTGCTTAACTTAAACTCATTTAACTAAACATTAAAACCCAATAATACTTGGGGCAAGACTGCACCAACAGAAAGTCCTTGATTGCCTAATCCTGTACTTCTTTGGCCTCTGGTTTTTATAATAGCCAGGAATGGGTATCTTGCTACAAAAAGTTAGGTTTTTGAGTGCCTTTTGAACGCTTCATTCTTATACTCTTGTTCTAGAAACTTGTAGGCAACTAAAATCCTTGGAAAAACATCAACGGTGAGACCAGAATATTTTTCATCGAAGGCCTTCTTAATTCTTTTTCCAAGATCGCTGGACATTTTGAACCAAAATTTCTCTAATAGCTCAAGTCTCGTATAGAGCTTGCTTGACTTTGTTGCAAGTCTCATGTAATCATTCATATATTGGATGATATTCTTCACGTTGTCACATGAGAGTTTCTCCAAGTCTCTGTATGCAATATCTTGAATAGTAGTTGATCCTTGGGCTGGATCTTCCGAAGAGAATACCCGCCGCATTTGTGACAAAACATTCTGCGTTCCTTCTATTTCGTCGGCGGTGTTGATTAAGGCGTCATATTCATTTGGGTAGCTCATTCGCCACTGAACCCAAGTGATCTTTTCAATCTCTCCAATCAGATTTTCCATATATTCTACTTTATCTTTTGGGTCAGTGAACGCTTGGCTTGCTACGTGGTTTTTGGTTATGGATTCCCACTGGGAGAATACATCATCGAATAATCTGAGCTGTTATGGTATAACAAACATGGCTCCACCTTATTGCTGAGCTGACGGGAGAGTCCACATTTCATTATTGATGCCACCTCTGAACCTTGCCCTTGTAGGTCTTTGCTTGTAAATAGGTTGGGATCTTGATGAGTTAGGGTCTGCTCTAGCAGGCGGGTATCCAGGTGGTCCCACTGTCGTGTCTTCTGGTGGTCGATATGGAGAGATGGCTGTGCTAGTGGAAGTGGAGTAAATCTGTTATTGCTTGACTGGTTGGTCCTCTTCCATAAGACTTCTTAGGCTGGGATATTCCATGCCAGTTGCTAGTAATTGAGTTTGAGTTTGGTCTGGCTGGGATTGTTTGATAGGTTGCTGCTCAGTTTGCTCAATCTGCTGAGTTTGCTCAATCTGCTCCCACCACCTTCCGCAGGAGTCAAAGACTCATCATCATCATCCCAGGAAGGGTTTATGGGGATATAATTCCAGTACCAAGAAGGTTGCTCTACGATCACATAATTGACGTAATAGTCAAACTTGCTACTAGGTTCCCTCAGTGTATCCCATATTTTCTTTGTGGATGCTTGGGAAATAGGTGTAGGTTGGGGTTGCTTATCAGTTTTCTTTGCAAAATGATTGGTAAAATCTGAATCTGTATTATCAGAGTAAGTATCTCATACTGGCTGTGGGTCGTCTGAAGGATTCTCTGAAGGAATAATATTTGAGAGAGATGCCATATACTGGATGTAATTCAGATAATCGTCATCCGACTCAGGTTGTATATCAAGGGAGTCCATGGACTGGAGTACAGTGGCCCCTAGGCTTGTAGTTCCTGCATGGTTCCCTTGAAATACTATTTGAGTGGATTCAGATTCTTCCTCTTGGGTGAGGACTGAGACTATGTGTTTTCCCTTTTGATGTTGTTCATAGACATCCTTCAAGGTGACAAACTCCGGTCGTGTTACTGGTGGTAACTCTGGGGACTCGGATAGCTCCTTTGGTAATAATTTGTTGAAGATGGATGGTGGCTCTGATGAGGTCGGAGTGGATGTTGAACCGAAACCCTTTGTGTCTTGTTCCATCTCCGATAATTGCGGAACTACATATATGTCTGGCATAAGAATTTGCTCAAATATGATCTAAGCAATAGATTCTCCTTGCTTGATGAAAACCGCAATATCAGAATGATTGAATACCATAATTCAGATTTCACCATGATAGTCCGAATCAATAACTCCAGCGCCGATGTCAAGGCCAAGCTTCCACATCGCGCTTGACCTAGTTACAATGCGTCCATATGAGACATGCTACATTTCAATGCAGATCCCTATTGATAGTAAGCTTCGCCCTCTTGGTGCAATTGTGTAGTCCCTGTCTACTGCTAAGTCTAGCCCTGCAGCACCAGGAGTTCTTCGTTCAAGAATTATAGCAGTTGGGGAGCATTTGTGTACTAGTATGTATGGTGCAGCTTCGAGGTATGCATCTTCCGAGTATGTATCTTCGTCGGGGCATTCCATTGTGAATACTGCAAGAGTGTGAGTCCTGGCACTTTTCTCATCAGATTCAATTTCCGCATCCCTTGAGCTATAACATTATGGCTCAGATGCTAATGTAGTTGTATAGTTTAAAAAATTCAGGGAGATACCTCCATCTACTATTAACTTCTGATGGTTGAAAAGGGGTGGTGATTTGAGTTGGTTTGATGACCCAATTCAGCCCTTGTAAGGAAGTGGTTGAGTAGCTTCTTCCTGGTAGTGCACGTACTCCATGGCTTGTCCGGAAGTCTACAACTCCCTGTATCTCATGCACGAAGCTTACATTTGGAGTGTTGGAGAGCCTTCCCACTAGTCCTCTTGTTATGAGAATATTAGCCTCTACATTTTTCCATTGCTCGTATCCTCGTGTTAAAATAGAAACTTGGATATTCCGAAAGAAATCCCCAATTGTTAGTATTATATCAGGAATTACGTATACCCTTGAGTAGCCTTGCATCCAAAACATCGATAAACAAGATCAAACTTGCTTAACCCTTGAATTATAACAATTGTTTCTGAGTAAAACAGGAAAACTAAGCTCAATTAAAAACCCAAGGAAGTGGAGGCTTTGCTCCACATATTCGAGCAGTAAGGTTGCTCCATGAGCAACTACGTCATCACCAGAAACACTTCATCCTATAGAGAAGCTGTTAAAGCCACCGAGCAGATCTAGTCCCCGGCAATTCGCCAAGCCTAGTGAATTCCAAGGCTCAATTAGTGTAGTAATTATCAAGCAGAACAATACACAAATTCAATTGCTTGTACAAATAGCAGAAAGTTTGAGGGACATACAGACTGACCTGAAGACTATCTTGGAAAATCCCAAGGCTGATGCTCAAACCACCTCCCTACCAGAAGATCTAGTGGAAAAACTAAAGAATCTTGTTGAAGATCGGAGATGGCTAGAGAGAGGGGAGTGAATAGCCTCCTTTCGAAATTTGATTTTCTCCTATAAAAGTGTTAGTACGCAGCGGAAAATATAGATAACAAAACAAGATCAAGGAAGACACGAAGATGTATGAGGTTCGGGGATAACTTGCCTCTACTCCTCGGCGCGTCCGTAAGGTGGACGATCCCTTGATCTTCGGTAGATCGCACCCCGGATGAATCCGGCTATATGAATCTCCTTCTCGGTGGAGTTATCTCTCCACAACCAATCTCACAAATATATGTGTTAAGCATAGAGATTATAGAAGGAAAGATTAAGGCTAACAGATACAACTTACAGCACAGCCTTAATCAATGGAACAAAACCAAGCAGAGCTTCTTCCCGAGAGCAAGGCACCACCCCTTGCACCACCTCATGCCGAGAGCTTCAAGGAAGAGTCGTGAACACGAGTAAGCAGAGAGCACAACAAGCA
>JBBMKF010230547.1:0-17023 GCA_037834155.1 Curcuma caesia
TTTGAAATCGAATCGGACGGTCCGCGTGGGATCCGAGTCCATCCCGCGCCGCGCGCGATTCAAAATTTTTTGTAGAGTAGGGCGGCGCGAGGGGGAAGCGGTTTGGATTCAAAAGACTAGAATGCCCCTGTTTCTTGTGTATGGATGAGAAATTGGAGAGGTTATTTTTGTCATGATAAAAGTTGGATTTGTTCAGTGATTATGGGGACCGAATCCATGTGAAATTATATTTTAGTACACATACTTTTAGATTTCTTAAAACACAACCTAAAATTATCAAAATACTAGAGTGAACTTTTCAAAATTATGTTGCCATGTATATTTTAAATGAGTATTTAATTAAAATCGAATTGAACCGAATTGAATTAATCAAAATTGAATCAGACTAAATTTTTTTGAACTAACCGAATCGATCAAATTTTCAAATAAAAACTGAACAAACCGAACTAATAAAATTTTTTCATTTTAATAATTAATTAGAAATTTATAAGTTTACTCACTTATAAATTTATAAATTATTTTTTTATTTTAATTAATTTAGTTTATTCGATTTAATCGAATAAGAAATTATAAAATTAAAATAGAACAGAATTAACTGAATTAATAAAAAAATTTAAAAAATAATTAAAAATTTAAAAAATAACCAAATTAAAATTTTAAATTCAATTAATTTATTCAATTTAATCGAATTTTTATTCACTCCTACTTCCAACCTACGATTCAAGTAAGCTCAAGTAATATTCACCACAATTTTCCATTTTACATGAAGCCTAGAACTAGTTATGACAATTTGTTATCATTTGGAGCACTATGAGATTTAATTATACCTCTTTTAAAAATAATTTTATAATGCCTAAGATTATTTAACTTCTCTAAATAATTAAATTATATGATTTTAAAGTTGATATAATTTGTAAAGAGGTCAATTCCTGCTGCCCATTTATATATTTTCATCCCAATTTTTGAATATCTTGATTAGCAATACATAGGAAACCTCTAGATAGTGACCACAAATTCAATTTTATGCATTAACCTTTTAGCATCCCTTTTATTCTTTCTCTCATGATTTTCCTACAATGATTTCTCAAACTGTTATATTGTATCTGTTTGGTATTTATGCAGAGTGTCAAGGGATCTTTATCTGAACACTGAAGAATTCATTGATGCTGTTGCTCAAAATCTCAAAGATAGGATCCAAACAGCATCAGCCGTTTAGTGTAGTTTTTCAATTGGCCAAAACACTGATGTGATAAGAAATAAATAAAAAAATTCAACGAATTGTTTCCTAAAGGTTAGAGATTTTGAAACGTCAAACACTAAGGATATAACCAATGTTTTGAGCACATGGAATTCACTTAATTTAACTTGTAAAGGAAGAGCCTTAATCATATGGTTAGGATAAAGAAAACATCACTTGACCTTTTCGTATATTCTCCGGTAGATTGTAGCCCCTTCGAGCTTCGCATGGATCTCTCTTTCAGTCTGTATGCCCATGGGGTTGTGCAAGACCCAGCCTTGCGAATCGCATGAAGGCTCGTCGCCGATAACATTCACATGGCTAAAGATATCTGGACGATCGTCAAACAGGTTCCTCATGTCGAGTGCAACATCAAGCACATCTGATTGCACAAAGACCTGCAAAAAGCTTATCTATAGTAAAATATTTCATAATAGATATCAATTCAAATAAAAAGCAGAGTTATTCATTCCTATTCCAATGATAAACACTTCACAAATCCACATGAGCTACAACCAGAGTAAATATGTCATAGAAACAATGGGCATACCGTTCCTCCTCTGCTCAAATTCTCGGCAATGGAATTGACTAAGGGTTCCTGGAGAACTCTCCTTTTATGGTGCTTTTTCTTGAAATGGGGGTCTGGGCACTGCAGGATGAAATTCACACCACCTTCAGATGATTTCGCATATTCCGAGTACAGAAAACGTGTATTTGTTGTTTCTGAAATGGCGAAGTTTGGCTCACCAGAATTGAGACTAGTGTAAGAGGACCAGGATAGGAGGCCACTAACGACTCAAAAGATACCATGGCATTGGCAAACATGAAATGGCTGCTCAAACATGAACATTTCCGAGTGAGACAAATTGATAATAGGGATAAAACTTCCTTCGAAGTCTCCCTACCCTGAACATCTGATGAAGGGATTTAAAATAATGACACATTGATAAATGTTTTACACTAATCTTAAATAAAGCACTCTAATTTATGATTCTATTTTTACCACCAACATGCAAGTGCCGCGATTCTGTGTGATTCTGCGAGCAAGCGGCATGGTTTGATTAAACAGATAAAACACTTAAATAGAATCATGATACCTGGTTAACAGAAGAACCTCAGTGCTTGTTCACTGGTGGTAAAAATAGAATAACAAATTGAAGTGTTTTACAATTAGCAGGGAAGATTTATTTTTGTATCATTATTTCAAGCCCTCTAGAGTCTAGATGCTCAATAAACGGCGCTTTATGTAAATTTGTGTTGAGTCATAGAAAGCTAACATGTTTTCAAGACGCAATTCCTTGACCCAAAACTGCGAGCGTTCCACCAGCTACATAGAAAAAAAAATAGCATCAGTGAAGGATAAGATGGAAGCCAATGCTAACGGTAGACGTAGAACCTTTTGACGGATCTCCAGTCCCAGATAATTTCTTGTTTCAGGACAATTTTTCGCAAGCCACAGAAGGAACCTACCGCTACCTGCAAGAGCTCCTTCTAGTTACACATTAATCTTAAGATTTTGTATAGAAGTAGCATTATTAATACTAGAAATGATCCAACAACCTGAAACACAGATGACAAGATTTGAAGCATGAATTACATATGCAAAAATTCAAAAGTGACATAACACAAATATGCCATAAAACTTATCTTTTATCGTATAATAATCATAAAAGTTAACTATATCTATATAATGTTATATGGGTTTATACTACACAACCAAAGGCCTGATTTATGCCAGATAAACATCATCTTTAAGCGGCTTATGAATGTTATCCCTCAATCTAGCTTGATGTAACATTATATTGCTAATGCTATTCAAATTAGTTAAATTGTTCTTTAGTGCATTGACTAATGCTATTCCAATTAGTTAAATTGTTCTTTAGTGCATTGACTAATGCTATCTATTACACTGTCAACTCTGATAGATTTGAGTATGTTAAAAGCAACAGCCCTTGACTTGTGATTATGATTTCTAGAACCATACTAGCAAAGGAAGCAACAAGCAATGGCTAAGAAATCACATTCCATTTCAGCCAACAAAACAATATCCAGCTATTAGTAAGAAATTGATTTCATAGTTCATACCACTTCCAATATCCACCATTAGAGGAAGCGTTGCATCCCTGAAAACTTCCTTCCAATCTGGTATCTCCGCCGGTGCCTGCAGTTTCTCCGACACCAGAGAGGCAGAGAGAAAGTTGAAGAAAAAGGAATGAAGAGGCACCGTAGAAACGATCTAGACTCACCGAGAAAGAAGAACTGAGGGGATTCACATGCTGCCGGATCCGAACATGACCTAACTGCAGGTCCGTCGAACGAACTTTTGAGAAAGGTAAGATCAAAAGGAAGAATGTTCCACCACTTGGGGAGTGCTTTACTTTACCCGAGGATTGGCGCCGTAGAAATCTCTGAGGTTGAGGTCGGCGTACTCCATCTCGATCACCTCAGTGCTCCTCGCTGCCACAGAGCTTATCTCATCGGTCACTCGGCAGCGCGGCCAACTTCGGCCGCCGCTGGAATCTCCGCTGAGGTTTAGGAACCGCCGCCGGAGGTGAACGGTGGTCGGATCTAAGAGAGGGGACGGGGATGATGCAGCCGTGGTCGGCCATCGCAAAACATGGGCGGCGCAGAGGCCGCAGCAGCTCCACCGGAACCCCAACATCACCCTAGCAATCGCCTCCGATGTTTCATCTTGGGATTATTTATTATTCCACCACATTAATTTAACTTTTTGCAGATTTACCCTTTATTTTGGTTTGCGTATTTAATGTACGTTTTTAAAAAAATAATAATAATAAACCAATTTTAAAAATCAATAGTATTGCAGTTTTAAACACACTTTGTGAAACAAAGAAAGTTTCGCCTGAATGAAGAACTTGCTACGAACATTTGCGAGAATTCAAGCAATTTTTCATGTTAGTTTTTGACAAAATACCGAACGAGTTCTTAGTGAAACATGGGAAACATACTCATTAATTAAACAAAAAAAGATTAGATTATCGAGTTTCATAAACCATAACAATCAATGACTCCGGAAATCAATCTTTAAATAGCCTACGAAATAACAACATATCCACAACCCTTTGAGAAGAATTAAAAACCAAGTTAAATGGGAAAATGTACAGAGGCTTTGAGCCATCAACAGCAAGGATATCCGAAGATAGAACACTATCTGCGGTCTTGATGCTGAACTAAACTCTTTTGAGTTCACGACATTTCCTGGGAGCGTCGGACTGTGCGGCTTACTTTTTTCTTGAATTCATCCCTTCGTTCTCTCCAGTCCTTCTGCGATGCAATTGGTAGTGTATCAAATCAATGTACAATAATATCGAGTCTAAAGATATTATTTGTAGGGAATAATTGCAACTGGGAGAGTTTGCGACAGCTAGAAAGATCATATGAAAAGGGGATACGCGTTCACAGCTTCGTTCGAAAGAATCAATTACTTACTTATAATTGCTTACTTATAGAACACTAACATAACAGTGATCATCACTTGATGCTCTCCTACATGATTCTCTACTACATCAGGATGTAATAAAACAAAAGGTAGAGATATCAGACAACTTAATAGAATACTAGTGAAAGCCTCAAAATAAATTATCGAGGTTGAACAAACTCTATAGATGTCAAATGGACTACTATCTGAAGTTGTCATGGCATGCCTGGTTAATGTTTGAACAAATAGTAGAAAAATCCAAAATGGTGTTGGCTGGACGACTGATCAAGATTTTGCTGAGAAGAGAAACTAGGAAAGAAAAAAGAATGAGAATAAGTTGGATATCAGTCAGACTCAGTGGCAAAGAAAGATTTTGCAGTTGCTTTCACAAATAAAGCACATTTATAGGGCATAGAATAAAATGCTTGGAATGACAGATAAGTTTCAGCTTCGCTTACTGCAGCTTCAACATTTGCAGGAGATTCATCGTTTGGACTTGATAGCATAGAAATAATACTCAAAACTATGCTCTCAACCTGCATTTTGAGATTAAAGACCCATATTTTAGAACATAAACTACCTCCAATTAATAAACAGATGTCAGATGTAGAAGAAAAAGATTGCTAGCAAAAAGAAAAAAAAAAAGAGATAATGATAATCATGTAAAATCAGGCATCAAAATTACATTATATCAACCAACAGAGTACAAGTACTATGAAATTAATTTGGTTAAACTTTTTAGAAGCTATTTATAAGGTGTAAAGTTAGTTGAAATTAGTAAATATTTTAATTTATTTGATATACATCTCTATTTGTGTCAGTTTGCCTCGTCATAATTTACCATGTTTGTATTTTGTCATCGGCACTGTGAAGGAAAAAAATATTGAGAAATATTTTTTATATCAAATAGATTACCATCTCATTCCATTAGGAGCCTCTTTAGACTGTCTAGGTACGACAATTTGACCCGCTCCTATCAAGAACTCAACCAGATTGCAGCTGCATACGTGGTGCAGGGTGGGGATAAGAAATTTTTTTTCTTCCTCACCCTGCACCATCCTGCTTCCTATATGGGGCAAGATGGGAATTGAAATACCCGACCCCTCCTATTCTGCTCCATTATTATCCTTGTGTCTGTCTTATATTTTGGAGGGAAACTACTTGACAAAATGAGACTGATATATTTTCTTCTTTTTCTTATTCCTAGTAACAATAGAGAAAGTGTGGTTTCCAATAAAGAAAGGTGAACTTTATGAAGTTTGAGTGACTTTATGATCAAGGGCCACATTATCCTTTTAAAACTTCTATTCTGTCTCGGTTTTCATGTAATATCTTTGTTTTCTAAGAAATCATATTACAAACAAATAACTCAGAAGTCATAAACAGCAAGGAGACACACTAAACATTGCACTTTTCTACTGACACCTTAGTGTAAATGAATATTCAAAGATCTAGTACGGAGTGCATTACTGAATTTTTTTTTTCATATTGCTTGTAATTAGAAATTTCAGGGTTACGTGATAATGTCTTATTTTTAAACACAAGAAACTTAACTTTCTGACAATAAAAATAAGATCAACAAAAATCCCAACTATTTGGGCAAACAAAATGAAAATAAGATAATAACAATAACATATCAAAAACATTGTAAAATACAAAACTATAAGTTGCAACTTGCAACAAAGATAGTACCGTGTGCACAGGTGACCAACGCTCGCTAGCAAGCTCATAACCATTTGGGTCATCACCAGGAGGGTGAAGAATAGAAATGCAAACACGACCATCCAAATAAACTGCACATTGTGGATGCATTCATTGATACGGATCATCCAACAATAATAAAAAGGAATATGATTTAGTGAACAAAAATATTTTTTCACCATTAGGATGCCACATCTCTGATGTAAATCGAACTGTAGGAGGACTGTTAGGATAGTTCGATGGAAAGCTCATAATTGCATTAAAATAGCCACCATCACTGCAAATATTTGAGAGAAAGCAAATGAAAATTCTAGTTTAAACGTTGGATGAGCGGGAAATTGGTGTATCCCTTGCATTATAATGAAATGCAAAATGTGGTGGAGTCACATATGAATATCATTAGTCACTTGACGTTTTTAAAAGATTGATAAAGATTAAACTACCCTAACAAAGAACTACTACTTGGGTGTTGTTCACCCAATGTGGTTGATAAATACTCAATTTGGAAGAAAAAAAAATTAAACGCATCCCCCCTTCACGTATAGCCCATGAAGTGGATCCATTTGCCATCCATTGACGTAGGATTAATTGCAGTTGCACACTGTTGTGCTGCTGGAATCAAATTTTGTAGTGGACGGCATGATCCTTCAAGGACTGTTTGCATTAAGGAGTGCCTGACGCTAAGTTTCCTCTTAAATTTGCCCACTACATTACCTATTTAATGGGCCAAATTATCCACTGTTATCTGTAATTAACCCTAATTATTACATAAAGCTTGAGATCTTCAATTTATCATTCACCAAAAGTGCTGGAGGCAGAAAATTGATTTCTTGCCAAAAGATCAAATCCAATCTAGAGACTAGACAATATAACCAATCTGAACAAATAAAGAGTTAATATAACATTCGTAATAGCATGGCGTTTTATTCACTTGAATGCAGAAAAAAGGGGCAAAAACGATCAACTACAAAATATAGAATATTTAATGGGAAAATCCCACGACGCCAATGAAGAACAAAAGGAACAATTTTGAGATTCCACTTGAGAAAAGCACAATCAATCCCTCAACCAATCGATCACAAGTCCTGTTAGTATTGATATGAACCACCAAAAAAAGAACTGGTACATAATTTGAAATACGGGCATTTTGTTCACTGAATGCTCGATATAAAAGAGGAAGAAAGATTAAATACGGAAAAAAACAGTTGTGTAAAAATCCCAGGATGCCAATGAAGAAGAAAAGAAACAATTTTGAACAAAGCACAATCCATCCGTCAACTAATAAACACAAGCCCTGTTAGCCTTGAGACGATCCGTCCAATAAGAAGCGACATATCATGTGAAATAGCAGGGCGCCGATCAAGAAGAAAGGAACAATTGTGAACGAAATACGATCAATCCATCAACCAATAAACCACGACTCGGAAACGATCACTAACTATAGCGTGTCCGGCGGCCCGATGATCGTGACGTTCCACTCGAAGATGTTGCTGTCGTCGACCAGGCCAGCAGAGAAGCCGTCGACAGGGTTCTTCGCGAGATCTGAGCAGAAAAGAAGAAAAAGAAAGAAAGTCGTGAGCTGCAAGAAAACCCCCAATCGAAAACAAGAAAACGCGACGAGCAAGAACCACAGAGCGATCGGACTGCAAACGCGACGATCAAGAATCGCAGAGCGATCGGACTGAAGGATCGAGATGCTTACCGCGGAGCTGCTTTTGCAACAGGAGGCTTCCTTGGCTCGCTGCCGCCATCCGGGAAGAAGAGAGAATACGGATCGACAAAGTAGAAGGATGAGATAGACGGCTTCGGAGCCTTATATAGGGATTGATCGAAGCAGAAGGAAGAGATCAATTGGGAAACAACAAATATTCCCGAAGAATAAGATATATATTTTTCTTTACACCTTTTTAAAAAAATCTTATTTTTTTCCAAATTTAAATATTAATTTTAAAATATGATTTTTAAATGCAAATTACATCGGTACATTTTTTCTTAAGACGTGCGATGCTAACAAATATTTAACCCGTCCTATTATCTATAAGCTCCTCGTAGATTAATACTCAAATCCACTCCAATATAAATAAATATTTAAATCATCCATTTGAATTGAATACTTGTGAACATCTAATTAAATGGGTACTTTATTGCCTAGATACATTTACACTGAGTATTAGTGAAGCTCGGATTACATTTCATTAAAAAAATCACAAATTTATGATGATAGCAATGAAATCGAATCTCAAAGATGATAACTTTTTTATCAAACCAATTAGTTAAAAGTTTAGACAAATCTGTCACTACAACTAAAGAAAAGCTGAAGGTGTTCTCAGAAGAGTTTAAGTAACATCACAATCCATGTCGAATATCTTACAATAACCAAACCACAAAATCCTACAACTCATCCAGCACGAGACTTCAGACTTGGAAAGTGCCATCCAGCTTCTGGTCACCATGCAAGAGAAGAGATACATTGTTATCGTCGTTCAGAACATTAGAACAGAAACCACTAAAAGGGTCATTACCTTTTTCACTAGCTGTTTCATCTAGGGCTTGAATCAGCAGATCTCGATCTTGAACCAGGAGGCGAAACTGAGGGGCGTCTTGGCCTTGGTGATCTCCGATGGGATCGCGACCCCTCAGCATCATGCAAAGGCTTACTGTACGTGGCCAGAATTAAATATTTACATGAGTTTTTTTAGCATTTTGTGGAATATAGGGATATCAGAAGGCAAAACAAGCAATTCTGGGATATAAAGCTTGAATGAAATAACCATCTACTTTTATCGGCATATTGAAAGCATTTACATTATAATCATTTGAATCATGCAAGGACTCAAAGATCAAGTAGAAACAAGCAGTGGTATTAGAGATGATGCATGCCATCACAAACAATGACAAGCCAAGTGCCCCACCATTTTTCCTGTAATCAAACACTAGGTAAGACTATATGCTTAAAGTGTTTGCTTTGATGGTTTGGATATGCCAAAACAACATATTAACATGTATCTCTCTCATCTCATAATCTGGGAAGTATTGCACAGCTAATTGCTTGGACAATAATGAGATCTTTTTTATTCGTCCCCTAATAGCATAGCATCTCACATCAATCTTAAATTTCTATTTTGTTGTAGTATCATTTTGCATGAGCTTACCACCCAAAGGTACTCCTCGAGATGTGACAATCTCAGGAAAGTGAAAGAACCTCTATGCTACCAGAAAACTATCCTATGAATACATAAACTTCTCTTAAATGCAACAAATACAAGTCCTATTCACACTATGAAGCTTCTTTTCATTCAATATATTCTTAGTTCTACTCAACTTTATAGCTTCAGCATATAAACATGTTCTTTATATATATTGCAGATCTTGTATCATGTGGTGTAAAATTCCTCAGGAATGGTGAAAAATTGAGAGCAGATATAACTTTACAATAAAAAAATAAAAAATCATGATAAAATTGTGCGATCAAATTTAACTTACTCATCATAACCATTAGCATCTCCATTTCTATTAGCATCAGTGTAGCTCGGAGAATTGATTCGCTGATCATCATCTTCAATGTGTTCCCTTGAATGTTCTCTAGGAGATCTTGTCTGACTGCGTTGCCTTCTCTTTGGAGAATAATAGTCATCATGGCGGGATTTTGGTGCAGGTGAATATGATCTAGAGAATAAACAAAAAAAAATTGAAAATTTCAATAATAGTTTGTTTATAAAGAAAAGTTCTTCTGAAACTTCCAACAGAAAGAAATTCACATAAGCTTACCGTGAATGATGTCGAGCCCTTGAAGAATAACGGGGAGAGTGTGAGCGTGACCTTGAACGAGACCGTGACCGTCCTGTAAATTTAAAATTCAAGCACAAGATCACACCATCAGACACCACCACGTATTTATTTCCAAGCAACAGTAACATAAAATTAGCGAAGTTTCAAAAAACAGCTGCACATTTTGCAGTAAGAAACAAGTAAATTATGTACCACCATAATGTGAAACCATTAATAATTATTATATTCAACATGGGAAAAGAAAAAATAGCTTCATGTAAGGTAGTACTCGAGAAAGAATTGGGAGAAAAATACAACTAGTCTCTACAAAAGCTAGAATTAAAATAACTTACAATATCAGAAGCAGGATTGTCAGGATTGAAATGATACCTAAGAAACACTGATGCGTTCATAGCATCAGCTCACAGGACCTGAACAAAAAACTAAATCCTACAATTTAACAATAGTACTTTTTAAAACCAGATATAACATCCATTAACTTTTGATATCTAGCATCAACACAACTACAAGCCCTGAAGTCTTAATTTTTTGAGGTCTGCTACACATTTTCCCACCATTGACCTCTATGTAAAGTTTTGTAGGATCTTCTGATTAGTTAAATAGGATTTTCAAAGCATAACAGAGAATAATTCACACTAGCAATATAAAATGAAATCATTAAATATTATGGAGTTACATAAAAATGTGGTAAATGGTTGCTTCAAGATAACAAATGGAAAAAAATACTTCGTTAAAAAGATATTATATTTGGAAATTTAAAAATTTTTAGAGCAATTGAAATTATTCTCTTATAGCAAGCATTGTGAATATATCCCATTGAGTCAACTTTATTAGGTTCAAGATTCTATTTAGAAAAGGTGATAGGACATTGAATCAGATTGTAGATTTATGAGATCCTAGCCAAATCCATATACCATTGGAAGTAGGATATGGGGTGTTTAAGCCAATTTGGACAGCAAAATCATAAGATTCTAAGGTACAAGCATAATCTTGACAACCATGCAGTACAAAAAAATATTAGATACCTAAATTGGTGGTGCAAATGGTAGTGTACTGGTTAAGTATAAAAAGGAAAGGCACATATTTGTTGAAACAAGTATAGCAGTACAAGTTTATGAAGTTTGATGAACTACTTGATAACCAATGAGATTGAACAATAAAACTGCAGAAAAGAGTATTTGCATAATGGTCGAATGAATCAAGAAGCCACTCAGGAAATGGATAACTCAAAACGTCCCTGGGGTCTCCTTTTCATTTTTATACATGCTAATCTTGCAATAAAAAGATGCTGGTGGACAAAACATAGGATATCACTGACATTTATAATTACAAACCATTCTTAGTAATTTCTCATATCGCTGATGATTTCAGATTTTGAAGTTATATTATCACAAATTATGCTTTGTAATTTCACATAGTTTTACTTTATAGATCACAAAGAATCAATAGCAACACAAAACATAAGAGTTTAACGATACATAGAAAGTATGTCCAAACACTAGAACCAAGAAGCAATACATACTTTAGGAAAAAAATCTAAGAAATACAATTCAACTTTAACAGAAGTAAAGCATAGATTTTCCTACTCAAATTTGATTAAAAAAATATAATCTTTTAGCAAATTTTCACATTGAAAAATGTATTAGAAACAAACCAGAATGATAGTACAGTACCATGTCAGAACTATTACTTAAAGAAAGTACATAAGAAATTTATATTATAGAAATTGCAAAAAAAAAAAAACTCTACCATGATGAGAAGAGCGACGACGATCATAATCTGATGGCCCTCTAGAAAAAGGTAAAGAATTGTAATTATATTAGTAGCATGATATACCATGATCAAGAATAAAAAGAAGTAAAATAAAAGAAATCAATAAAACATGAGGGCGAGCAAAATACCTGACTCTACCCCTTTTACGCATCTCCTCTGGCCTTTTCCTTGACTCAGCTGCAACAACCACAGTTATCTCCCTACCACCAAACACTTGCCTATTCATATGATATTGTGCCTCTGAAGCATCATAAGGATCAACAAACTCTATGAATGCAAAGCCACGTGGCTCTCTGCAACATGATATGCTAGTTATCAAAACACAAATAATTTAATTTATTCATAGCAGTAGGAAAAGGTGAAAAAAATCTCCATGTTGCTAAGTTTACCAGAATGGAGCAATCACATGATATGTCTTGCACACTTGTTGAAGGATCACAGACAATGACAAATAACACTCCAGCAAAAAGATGTTCAAGTGTCAGAAAAAGGGGTTTACCAATCAAGCTCTAATGTCTTCAAGTATCTTCTACAGTCACTTTATAATTTGCATGTCATACTCTTCACTCGAATGCACACTATGAAGCACTTTAGAATATAATCCTCCGATTATCTTCTTGTCAAACCCACTTCAAAAAGTTCAGGTTCCTATCTTTGCTTTACAAAACTAAACTTGATGGGGAACTTAGTTCTCTTCAAACAGGGACTTCTTGATTTGAACAAAACACTAGTCCTCAACAAAAAGAATATATTATGCAATGATAAAGAGTGTTCTTCAACAAATGCATGGCTTCTATTTACTTCAAATCAATACATCCCTGAGAATCATTTGAACAATTAATTCATATTGAAAAGAAAATAAAGAATATTAGCAAATAATGCATTTTTAAAATATCATGTTTCTCATAAACAGAATGCATTTTAATTGACAATTTAAACATACAGCAAGAAACTAAACCCATTCAATAGAGCTTGAGAAGTCAACCATGGTTTAAGTAGACTAACTGTGATAGCATGCCTTAATTTAAGATCTTTTAAAAGATCCCAAGTATTTAGAACAAATAAAACACTAGAACCCAAGGACCGAATATTAGAAAATCCTACAACCCATTAATCTTGTAAAAATCAAACAGATACATGCAAATGATAAATATCACTAATATAACCAACATAAACTTACCCAGAATAGTAGTTCTTTGGCAGATAAACATCTCGAACAGGACCAAATCTGTCAAATTGAGCTCGAAGATCCTCAGGCCTGTAGGACAATAAAAAAGGATTCTTGAATAAATTTACTGCTGTTATTTGGCCATCAGAACAGATACACACAAAAATTATCTATCTATAGTAATCAAATAATCGTGATAAAAGTGTTACAAGAAACATTACCGACAATTTAGAGGAATATTCCGAACCAAAAGACTGCCAGATCCCTGTTCCTTCCCACCATACCCACCCCCATAACCTCTCCTGGGTGGACTTCTTCCTCTACCACCATAACCCCTCCTGGGTGGACTATGGTAAGGTGGACTGTACCTCCTCATCAGAAATCTGAAAAATAACAGCTAAAATTCATCAGTTCTTATTGGAAGTCAGTAATGACAATAAGAGATTGTGATACCAACAGAATCAATACATATACATATAAAATTAGTTCAAATTATTGTGAAAGAAACAATATAACAGCAATCATTCTAGGAAGAACAAATATCATGTCTGACAGGTACTTAGATCAGAATGTGGTTCCTAAAAGTTTCTAGTCACATGAATATTTAGGAGTGTAACAGAATAACACTGCACTGGATTTTGGCATGAGAAGTTCATCAAATGCAGCAAGAAGGACGTTAACTCTACCAGAATCTAACAATTAATAGTAATGCCCGTGATTGAAGAGGCATCACATGATGTCTTCCTGAATTATCAAAATTTCAGCACAACTTCTACACTGTATAACCATACACCAATGACCTCAGCAGATCAGATCTCGAATTTCCAATGTCAACTATATTAAATTAACTTAGCCTGAGACAAGATGCAAGCTAACAAATACCACCTAGATAACCACTATTTTAAAAGGCAAGAAACCATGAGACGAGCCGTCGACATCAAAGAGTATCATAAGCAAGGACAGACTAATGTCAACCGTATTGATCTAAAGCAAACATTGGTATCAAAGTTTCAGCATCAAGCCATGTAAGGACGCTAGAGATTTGTTACTAATCGCGTATCAGACTCCATAACCTATCAAGTAATCAAAGCAATAGAAACGTCAGAAAACTTGGTCTTTAGCAGGCATACAAACTGATCTCATTGCATCAGAGTAAATAGGTCATAATACGAACGAAAATACATATAAACATGTCAAGCAACATTTTTGATAAAAGGAAACAAAACCCACATGATTAAAGATAGAAATCCGAGATCTTCAAGAAGAAATAACACAAAAATACGAGCAAAGGCGGGGGGCATTTCAGATCCAAGGACAGAAATCGAACCTGTAGATGAAAGGGCGAAGGATTCGACCGGAAAAACGTAAAAGTAGTAGGATCTCCCGGATGGGCGACGGGCTTAAACAGGCGAGAGGAGGGAATCGTAGCTTCCGCTCTGTTGGTGCAAACCCTAGTGATGAGACAGATGTCTTGGATTACAATTTGGGGCGAAATATAGGCGGTCCGTGGACCTGCACGTGAGGAGCACACCCCTGTAAGAGGGAAACGATAAATAATTAACGTCATTTTTATTTTTTTAATCAAAAATATTTCATCCCTATATAATTATTCGATTATTCTTTAATATATAATTTTTATTATTATCTCTTTCATATATTTTCTATCTAAAATTTAAATGGTAAATCATAGCAACTACAAAATTCAAGAATTAAATAAAAAAATCATTAAAATATCTATATTTATTATTAGTGTAATCCATAATGTCAAATCTTAGATTAAAATTTTGTATTTAAAGGTTTTTTTTAAAGATTCTTTAGTTGAAATAATTTTTTATATCACAGTCGTTACAATTTCATAGCTACTATAATTATTATAATTACAACAGTTATAAAATCATAATTATTATAATTATTGTAATTGTAGCAGCTACACGAAATCTAAACAATTATACATATTATAATAGTTACAATATTGTAGCTACTATAACATACCTAACTGATTTTTTAGACGGAATAATAATAAAAATCTTAACTATTATAATATGTCTAATTGATTTAAGATTTAGACAAGATAATAATGAAAATAGTATTTGAGGATAATTATGTCATTTTAATAGAAAGATGGGTGTTTTTTTGATAAAATAAACGAGAGATTCTCCTTTAATGATTAAAAAACCTTCTTAGTTTTTACCCAAATATATTTTCGTTACCTTTAAACAAAATTATATTGAAAAACACACAAATTATATATCTAATAAGATTTCAAATTGATTTTTAGTTTAGTTAATTGTCTACCTAATAATCAAATCTATTGATATAAATAAATAAAAACACATATTTAAAATTTTAAAATATTTTGACTACTCTAAAAGATGAAAATTAATTTGCTTTGGAAAACAATTAAATGTGTCATTTGATAAATTTTATTTTGTCGAAGTTAAACAAGATTAATATTAGCGTAACTTTTTCAAAACAATTCCGTGTCTTTAAATATTTTAAAGTCTCAACCCTCTTGAATAAATATTTTAATTTTGGAAATGAAATTTACCAATTTTTATATTTATTCTAAACTAAATTTATGCAATTAATAAATAGACTTCTATTACATAATTTATAAATTAAAATTATAAATACATTATTAATTTGACTATATGTATTTTTTAAATCATTATGTTTATATGATAAATAAAGAGGCGAGGTTATTTTTTTATTTGGTATTTTATGGTATTTTACTAAACGCAAGATTCAGTATTGATCTATTTGATGTATTTAAGTCATAAAATTTCAAATATAAATAGCATTTTCTTATTATACTCTAATCTTCCTTCCATGTCCAAATTTTTACTCCATCCGATTTTTGTGTCTAGAAAACTCAAAATTACTTTAAATCAAACTAACGTAGAAAAGAAAACTCAAAATTACTTTAAATCAAACTAATGTATTTCTACATGTCTCCTTACTATATTTATACTTATTTGCTTAGATTAAAATTAATAGTGTAAATTAAGAGTAATAAATTTTTAAATTTATACAAGTTTGATAGAATTTATCACAAATTGATTATAAGATCTATAATAATTTTCACTAACCAATACCACTAATAAAATCCTAAAACTCTTCTGATTAAAAAAATATTAAATTTTTTAAATTTTCACAATTAATTTCAAATAAAATTAATGGATGAATTTAGAAAATTTTAAATTATTTCAAATTAAAATTAATCTACTCCTAAAAATCCTTTTAGTATATTTATGCTTTCATATTCAAATTTGACAACAAAAATTAAAAATAATAAATTTCTAAACTACTCAATAAAATTTATCACAAACTCAATATAAGATATAGAAATATTCATCGACCAACATTACCAATGAATTCATATGACTCTGCTATTTGAATGATATCATATTTTAAAATTTTGAATGATATAATCTAGCCATCAATTTATCCAAATTTAATTGATGAACTTAAAAACTTTAAATCATTTAAAACCGAGACTAATATAAAACTTCTTTAATACATCTATACCTTCATATTTGCATTCAACTGTATAAATTAATTTAAGAATAGTAAAATTTTAAACCGGTTGAGAAAAATTTGAAGACAAACAAAAATTTAATGCTAAAATAAGAGAAGGGTATAACGACAAAGCGTGTTTTTAAAATTTAAAAACTTAATCCGTTCACGGATAATATTGAATCTTATTCACGCGGTTCAAAAAAATACCATTTTTTTTTTAATCTAGTGAACTTTTAGCATTCGTCTCTCTTACTTCATATCATACATTTCCATGTACATTTTTTTATTACATCATTTTAGATTTAATCTGATGAATGAGCTATTTCAATCTTCCCTTTTGTACAAAGTACAATATATGAACAGGTCATGACTTGTGAAAAGAACAATAATGTGCTGT
>JBBMKF010230766.1:0-14512 GCA_037834155.1 Curcuma caesia
GAATAATGAAAAAGAAATTACATGAATTGTTCTTGATATTAATCAGATGCCAGAGCCCAAAAAAATGTGGGATCCTTGTCGACAAGTCATCCATCTATTGTGTTTATCGGTGACAGCATATGAAGATTTACTTGTACATGGACAGAGAATGAACGAGAGGAAAAGGATTAACTTATCGACTCCTAGCTTTATACAAAACAGTTACAGAGCCAAGTAACCAGACGGATCAAAAACAAAGAGAAAGCTACAGAAGTTTGGGCATTGAATGCAGATGTTTGGGAATTGTTGGAGAACTTGAGTCGTTGGCATGTGTTGGCTTGAGCTTTTGGATCCATTGAAGAAGTCGGTTCTTGTGATCTTGGCAATTCATGTTTGTGGCCGTATCAAGTGTGCCATTTTGTGCAAGAGCAGATTCAAACTGTTCCAAAACCTTCACGATTTGCCAAAAGTCAGGTCTCTTGTCTGGATGGAGTGTCCAGCACTGTTCGATCAATGCTCGAAGGGCTGCAGGGCACTCAGGAGGCACAGCAGGTCGTAAGTTCTGCGAGATCCTATAATTTATCAGATAACAGTCTGCAAGTTCATGTAGCAATTATACAGCTTCCTATAATGTATTGATGTCAAATGCAATTGGAAGAATATCCCTAAAGAAACTCAGTTTTGTGAAACTAGCCGAACGAAATGGATTCATGGTAAATAGAAGACTGATAGCAAGAAAGAAACATCAGTCCATACAATATAAATAGTAACTAGAAGAAATTTGCAATTTCATAGAAGAATTTAGTATATGGAATCAATTCTTGACATACCTTATCAACCACTGCAAAAGCAGCCTGAATAGGCGTCATTTCCTCGTAAGGGACCCTTCCGGTTAGCATCTCCCACAGCACTAGTCCAAAACTGTAAACATCAACCTTTTGCCCATAAGGTTTGTGTTTAATCATCTCAGGTGCCATCCATCTAAATGTCCCAGGATCCTCGGCCAAAGTATCGCAGTATGCTACCTCACAGGCTATTCCAAAGTCAGCAATTTTTATACAAAAGTCTTGATCAAAAAGAATATTCTCAGGCTTCAAATCCCTATGAATGACCCCTTGTGAGTGAATATATTCCATTCCTTTGGCAATATCTAGTGCAAATGCAATAAGTTTCTGCAGAGGGAGAGGTTTTTGTTCGAGTTTGTGAAGAAAAGCTCTCAAGGATCCTCCTGACAGATATTCAGTGATAATGCAAAAGACTGGAGGCTTTTTGCTTGCTGCTATCAACTGCATCAAGTAATGAAGTTTGAGAGGAAAAAGATATCCACAGGCATTGGTAACCTTTATCAAAAACAATTTTTTTGACTAACTGACATCATAAAAGAATCTTCAATATCAAAAAGACAAAAATACAAGGCAAAGTCTACTTGTATAATACAAGAATTTGTTCCCTAAAATTGTCGTCATCAATCAACGATACTCTTGGAATACAGACACAATACAATGAAAGGAAGATGGTTTAGGACTAGTTATTGGGCAACTAACTAGAAGGTATTTCAAGCCATATATAATGCATATAAAAATCACAGAGCCTATAATGCAAAAAAGGGTACATTAATGGCACAAAAACTATGTTATCAAAGCAAAAGTGCAAGGATCAACTATATCAAAGTAGTATGATTATCAGAGTAAACAAAAAGGATGGTTGGTCAAGTTGCAATTGCAGTCTTGCAATTATGGTCAACCAACAATGTAATAACAAATCATGTTAGTCTCAACCATTTGGGATGAGCTCTGTGATCTTATTTAGTCAGTGATCTCTATGCAATGCTATAGCACTAGTAATATACAGTTTTCATGGCGTTAACTAGAGTGTTCTTTGGTCAACCATGAAAAGTAAATTGAATGCCATAGGAAAAACAATCAAGGGTTTTGGGATGAGAATCATTCATCTAGACTATGAAAACAAATTTGGATTATTAGGAAATTGGTCAGCAACTGTCTAGGGTTTGTTTCAGTTTCATCTTGCATGGCATTCATGACTAACTCCAATTGTGTACATTTATGTATACAAAGAAAGATGTGCATTGACTAATTTTGAATAAACCTAACCTCTCTGAACGTTCGACATAAGATCAGCCAGTACCTTTATTACATTTCGATGATAAAGATGGGCAAGGAGTGTGACTTCCCTTGTAAACTGTTTCTCCAAACGTGCAGCCATGAGGCCATTTTCGTCATCGTCATCGTCATCATCATCAGGCTGTCTGATGATCTTAACTGCAACAGGCTGATTTTTATAGATTCCATGATATAACTTGCTATGAGCTCCTGAAGCAAACCTATTCCCGAGGTACAATTGGGATAAATCGACCATCCATTCTTCAGAAGTTTCTATAGCATTTACCTTCTCGACACCATGTTCAAAGTATCTAGTCGATGAAGCATCCCTGCGACTTCTGTTACGCTTATCTGTCCCCTTCATTGGGAAGGTGTGCAGATGGTCTGCTGCATGCCTTGTTGAATGAACTCGTGAATGGCCTTCTTTCGGAAACAACTTGCTTAAGGCATTCTTGTCTGACCCTTTCCTCCTAGGTGGTGGGGTCGAGAACCGCTTCTTGTTAGCCATTGCTTCCTTAAAGGTGTCTGAAAGGCGGGTTGTGGGAAGAGGAGAGGCAGATCTCTGCTTTGGTTTAGAATTGTGTCCTTCCCTGAAAGAAAATTGGGTAAAACTCTGAGAATCAGAATCCAGGTAAAACCGAACTGAACGTTTATTCATGCTGCGGTTTGAGGCCCCTGTCTTCAATCTAGAATCTTGATCATGAGTAATGGACAAAGAAGATCCCAAACTTATGTTCTTCAGACCCAGTAGAGCCTGTCGATCAGTACTAACAGAAAGGCCAGAAGATTCTACATCATGTAATCCCTTTGACTTGAAACTAATATGCTTATCAGTCTTCAGAGGAGAGCAAGAAGCTGAAGGAGTCAAATTTGACACTTCTGATATAAGTTCTAGCTCACGGCTATCCTGCAACAACGACCGCAATGATGGCAAACTAGCAGAATGAGACAAAGAGCTTGCAGCTTTTGATTCAGTGGCTCGATGGGCAGGCAGTGAAATTGATGCCAATTGTAACACTTCTGCAGTCCTTTTCGGTTTCAATTCCAGACGGCTTTCAGGTTGCATGAGCAAAGGGACTGAAGATAGGCGAGCCAATGCTAACCTGTGGTGAACAGTGTGAGAGAAATTTGCCCTCCTCAACCAAGAGCTTTCCTCTTCTGCCATTACTTCCCAGCAAGAAAAGCACCTTATCAATCAAATTCCAGCAGCAAAGCTTTGAAATCTCATCAAACAATGAAATGAAGCAGTTCAAGATCGCCAGTTTCTTCTAATAATTAAGCAAACTTTTCTGCCAGCCAATCCGATTCAGAATATAAAATAAAAGCAGCATCTGTGACAATTCCTGCATCAGATGAATCCAACCATAGTGAGACAAAAGTAAAAAAACTAATATGAAAAAAAGGGAAGCAGCAATCCCCACCTCTCATAGACCTTTCAGAAATCATATTTTACATAAAAGCTAAACTAAACAAAGTGATAATTTTACAAGAAATAGAAAAGAAGCCACCTCATTTAGAGCAAAATCTAACAAATCAGCATCATCAGTAATAGGTCTCAGCATTAAACAATAACTTTAACCATTACCAAAAAGAACACTAGAGTCAGTTAAAAGTATGAACAAGTAAAGCAATCAAAGGTGCCTCAATCCATGAGTAAATCTAAACAAATAACTATCTTTAACAAATAACTATCTTCCAAAAAATTGGAAGATGCGGTGTAGCATTCGTGCCCTAAAGAGATGCAAAAGAAACCAAAGTCTTCTGGAGAAAAAAAAAAAGAATTGCTGAGGACGAACAAAACGCAAATCATCATCTAAATTTTCTACCAAAGTCGTATAGAGCATCAAAATCGCACCTTTCGCAAAGGAGAAAAACTATATATATAAAAAAACGGGCTTTCCCCAATCCTCGACTGAAGCAGGTATGCTAGGGTATTTTAGAACCAAAAAAAGGGAAAAGCTTCGAACCATGGAGACGATGAGATATAACACACAGGCAAAGGGTTGACCGACCTGCAGAGTCAGAGACGGCAGCGCGTACAAGTCGACAACCGCCTAGGCCTCGGTCTCAACCTGCTGGAGGATGCACCGGAAAGGCAAAGTTGTAGAAGAGCATCGAACAGGAGGAGGAGGAGGAGGAGGACGAGGCGGAGGCGAAGTCGCCCACGATACGCGGCCCCTTTCCTCTTTGAAATTCAATCCATTATTGCTCCGTCATTTGCCACATCGGGAAGAATGTTGCTTTACTACTAGTCAAGTCGTCCATCGCTCGCCCACGCGTTTGCTGTTGCGGAAAGGGCACGACGAAACGAGAAAAAGTTGCAGAGCGGGGCCGCAACAATCTCTTTCAAACAATAAAATTTGACAATTATTGAGGTTGGAGGAGAAGCATGGATTTGACTAAGATTATTATTATTATTACTAAATCTATTATTGTACGACAAGTTCTACTTTGGGCACGTTGACCATCATGGATTTAGATTTACTGTCAACAAAAAAGACAATAAATATATTATATAATTTTCTGGACCATCAAAATTAATTAATGGCCAGATATGGATTTGAATATAAAAGGAAATTGCCATGGGAAGTCTCTTTTATTTATCATAAATTTAAATGTTACACATCTTCTTGCTCATCGTTCTTCGCCTCCGCTTCGAGTTGATCAATGGAGTATCCTGGCGCAGTGGGTGATGATGGTGCAGCCACGGCGGTAGGGGTTGGCCCGCCCGCTCCTCTGGCAGTTGTAGTAGGAGTTGCCGCGGCGGTCGCAGGGGACGCGGTTCCGCTTCAGGGCAGCGTAGCTTATGAATTTGGGCCGGCCGCCGCGGGCTAAGCCGTAGAGGAACCTCCGGGTGTCCTCCTCTCCCTCCACATCCGTCTCGTCGTCCTCCTCCTCCTCCTCGCCGCACTCGCCCGTGAGCGCGTCGCACGTGCGCGTGGCGGCCGCGTCGCCGATGCGGGCAAGGCCGACGCCGGAGTCAACGGAGGCGACGACTGATGCCGTGGCGGCCGCGGCCAGGAGGAGGAGGAGGAAGGCGAGGCGAAGGTGAAGAGCCATGCGGATCGCGGAACGAACGCGGCGGTCAGTGGCGGGATTGGTTCTAGAGGGGGGCGCGCAGTGAATTTGTAGCTTGGTCGTCGCTTTCCCTTCCGGTGCAGGGAGGGAGAGGAGGAGGAGGAGAAGAAGAATATGGAGGGGAAACGAGCGGTGGAGGTGGATTCCAATGGCGCATTGGACGGGGGACGTCTCACGTCTGAGCGGATGCCCGTTCGTTGGGGAAGAAGCCCAAACTATTTAAAGCAAATCAATTGATGTACAACAAATTAAACCTTCATTAAAAACTTTATGAAACTAATAAAAGTTCATTCTTTTTTGGTCTATTTTTCTTAAAACATTGGTAGTTTAAAACAAAATAGACATTATAATTAGTGTGTCTACGAGAGGTTTGTCTTGTGTTTTTTGTGCCATTGATTCCTTGCTTCTTAGTAAATTAAGACTAGTTGCGTATAATATGATAGGACAACTTCTTAATGAAAGCATCTAAGTACATTTGAGGTTGAAGAAGATGGAGTAGCCCTCCATGGGGACTGAAATAGTGGATTTAAGTCTTGAAGGCTTGTCGTTAACAAAACGAACATATAATATTGAAAATTTAACAAGCTCGGGTGATTCTGATACTGGTATGACTAGCCCCTGAGGTATAATTGAGTTGGTTATGATGGACAGATTTGTTGAAGTGGACAAGAGTCGAATTTTGATAAAGTCGAAATAATGTCCTCCCTGTCGTAGTCAACTGCAGCTTCTCAATTTACATCCTCATAGATGGTCGTGAAACTGATCGTGTGGGATCATTGAAGTGGCAGATTTCAATTTTTACTGAACTGATACTGATATGGCTACTGCTGATTACTGTTTAAGCATTGACAATCCCATTTGGCTCTGCCTCAGCTCCATGCTTCTAAAAGCATTGACAAAACTTGATGATACCAATGAATTTGACAACAAATTTAGTGAGTGCACGCAGTCAAATTATGCTCTTAAAACATGATTGAATTGATTATTATGGGACAGACTTATTAAAGTGAATAAAAATCAAATATCGATGAAATCGAAACAATATCCTCTCTAAACAAGCATGGCAACACAGTAGCACATGCCATACGTCTTCAAAAGTTCATATCAATCAAATCGAAACCTAAGTTTTACTTTTACGAAGAATAACAAATTTGGAACAACCTGTGGAACTAAAGACAATACTCTTATTGGAAATGCATATTGATTAGGCCATCTGCCCTCTTGTGTGCATGGCTAATCTAACAAACAGTAGTATCAGCATCAAACTGAAGTTGACTAACAAAAACCTTCAATTTTGATGACAAGGAAAAAAATTGAAGAGAAAACATCAGGATTGAAAAGTAATATAGCATTGAAAAAGGCAGTACAAATTTAATCTTTCCCAACTGTTACTGTCACTGTTAAGAGAGTAGGAGAGTCCCCTTTAGACCCATATGTTCAAATAAGTCTCTTCTAAACAAGCATAAACATCAAAGATAAATACACAAAATTACTTGGAAAATTATTTTTGTACCACAAAAAAAACATCCTGTAAAATAGCCTCAGCCTACTGCTTGGGTTTTGCATTCACATGATTTGCTCCTTGTAGTCTCTACTCTAGAAAAGGTGAGAATCCAAACAATAAGAACTTTTCCAAATGTGCCACAAAGAAACGTTCACTTTTTAGGAAGAGATTCTACTATCACATTACTGTATCATGCTAATGTGTTACAAGTCATGTCTGACTGGCAACTCTAAAAGGACAAAGACTAAGTATTTTCATTTGTTTAACTTAGCAGTATATAGAACAACCAGACTCACATTCTGTCACAGAAGTGTGTGCAAAGGATGAATACAATTGGAATTAAGCTTGAGATATACTGAATGAAGATAGTGATTTAGCTTCCACTGCAGACTACTGATACCAATCCTTGCAACCATATATTAAAAATCATTACAAAACCTAAACATGTAAGAAATTTCGCCGTTATTTACACCCGGCATGTTCTGTAAAACAGTATTGGCTCATCTTTACCCAACGAATTCATTCACTCGAGCATAAACAAAAGAATCTTTTCCCAACAAACTTACCAAGAGTGATGTACATGACAAGAGCAAAATGAACATCAAGCTCATAGCACAGGTACTTGTATTGTCATGGGCATGGAGACAGATACATCTCCACTCTGGTAATTTGAACCCCTCAAGGCGTTATTTCTCACCAATGTATTATTTATACTCCAATCATTCCCATGTGTTGCTGTTGATGGCTCACATCTCTGGCACATTCGAACAAGCAAAGCAGCCTTTCTTCTAGCTCTCTTTGTGCCAGTGAACAAGATGGTCTGAATTAAACCATCAAGCATTGGCATCTTAGCTACATTCTGTATGACATTTGATCCTCCACGTCTGCACATTTCTTGCAAAGCGGCAATTGCATTCTCCTTCGCCTTGGGGGTTCCCCTTTTCATTAACCCTACCAGATTTGTGATTGCAGTATCCTCACTTCCAATTGTCTGCGCCAGAATGTGATGCCTCATAAGCAATGTCAGAGCTCCAGCAGCCTCCTCAGCAACAATTTCATCTCTCAAAGCTCCTGCCAAGGCTGAAACTGCTCCCATATTCAACATGTGGGACCAGCTCTCAGGATGGGTCGAAAGATTAAACAAGGCCATCACTGCATCTTTCTTTCCCCTTGGGCTACCCTGCATCAGCAAATCAGCTAGTGCTGCAACAGCACCATGCTCATCCGCAATCATCTTCTTGTAGTCATGGACAGCAGAGAGGCTAAACAATGTAGCAGCTGCATTCTCCCTTGCCTCAGTAGTTAACCCATATCTCAGAACATATACTATTAATTCCAAACAGCCATTCTCCTCCATAATCTTTCTCTTGTTTTCATCGTGAATCGATATGTTCAATATTGCAGTCAGGGCATTCTCTTGAGCAACTGGATTTGTAGACCGGAAAAGTCGGTAGAGAGCTGGGATTGCTCCAGCCTCTGCAATGAAAGACCTATTCTCCTTCCCAGTTTTTGCCATTAATCGGAGTTCACGGGCTGCAACGGTCTTCACTTCCTGCGAGCCAGCTGATAACTGCTCTACCAGCATTAACGCTGTGATTCGGTTAGCTTCAATTGCTGCCCCACTGGCGCATGCTGCAGTAATGCTATCAATTGAAACTCCGGCGCCATCAGGGGTTTCATGTGGAAGGCTGTAAGCAGCACACCATTGAGAAATCAAGTTTCTGAGGGCTCGGTTTGGCACAAGCCTGCTATTTGTAAGAGTCTGGCCTGAATTAGGGCAAGTGCGATGTCCCTCTTCTATCCATTGGGTAATGGAAGCGCGATCATAGGTCTGCCCAGTGGAAACGACAACCGGATCTTTCATCAGGTCAAGTGAAATTGTGCAGCAAAAGTCCTTCGGGATTGTCAAGGAGAAATCACTACTTCCTTCACGCAAGCTACTCCCCTGACTCAACAATCTTTTCCTCGAGAACTTATACACATCGATGAAGGGCTTATCGGCTTCCACTTCGTGGAATCCAAACAGAAAGAATCTAGAATACCGGGTAAGCGCGATGACCCCGCTCACGACGGAAAGATCGATGTCTTCATCTTGACTAAGCATCTGTTCCTCCAAAAACTCGATTTCCGTCCGGCAAACCCCAGCATCCTGGATCCCCAAAAGATCGACGAACGTGTTCCGTAGCTCCTCCGGATCCGGCGCACCGCCAGTCTCGAACCGTGCCAAGAAAGAGTGGATCTTGTGCCGTAGCTCTTCCTCCTCGGGGTCGACGAAGAACTTGGATCGCCTGCACTGCAGACGGAGGAGATCAATCTGTTCCCGGACGTCAGCGGCGAGCCGAAGACTGTTGAGCGGGAGGACGTCGAGCGCGGTGGCCAACTCCTGGGCGATGTCGTGGAAATTCCCGGATATCTGAGGATTCCTCAGCAAAAGCCAGAGCCGGCTCGACTGGGAGCAGTACTCCAGCAAGAGCTTGGCGCGGTAGACAAAGATGTAGAGCTCGCGGAGACAGAGCACCGTCGAGGGCGGGAGGGAAGACGAAGCCACCGGACCGAAGGATTCCTTGAGGTACTCGAAGAGGAAGACGAGAACCCGAAGCCTGCGGACGAGCGATCGGGCGTTGCAGCCCTGGAACCGAAAGCTGCAGCGGGTCGAGGCGGCCACGACATCTGAGCAGAGGGCGGCGAGGGCGTGGATTAGAGCGGCTCCAGAAAGCCCGCTGGGAGAGAAGAACGCGCCGGCGAGGGGGAACCGACGGCGCCGCACGGAGAGGTAAGCGAAGGGAGAGGTCATGGCAGATCCCCCGCGCCCACGGCGATCGAATTCCACGATCGGATTGAGGCCAATTAGGGTTCTTCCTCCGCGGATGGCTGGTGTGAATGGATCGGGGGATTATTATTATTATTATTATTTTCCTGGCGACGCTGTTGCTTCCATTATTTCCTCTTATGACTTCCAACCGGTGGCTGGCTGCGTGAGTCGGGCTTTCCAAATCGAGAGATGCGTGACGTGAGGCGATTAAATTAATTTCCACGTTCCGATTTCGCGTGGAAAAAGCATAAACGCCGTCATCGTGGAAGGCGGCGCCCGCTCCGCACCGCGCCATTATTGAGGGGTATTTTCGGTAGTCCGAACTAAATTCATGCCCAGTTTTCCAATTTTACCTTCCGTTCCGTGGACAGGTAGAGGGTAGTTTCGTCACTACACATCGTCCGGTAACGTGATCGCTAATGCACGGCCGAACATTGATTCATCGAGACAAAGTCAACGATCCGCATTGATGCCACGTCAATACGCTATACTTCTTTTTTATTTAAAAAGGAAATATTAAAAAAAATACCGCTAAATGTGCAATACTTCAATTTAATATTTATTTTGAATAGTTTGAATAAAATGGATAAAAGATGAACCAAAAAAAATCATAAATCTTTTAACCGTTTAGACTAGCTTTTAACTATTTTATTTGAATAAAATCTATTTTTTAAATAATTGATCAAAATGTTTGTTCAAAATCAATTTTCAAACGAGAACAAGTCAAATCCACTAACCTAGAACGTTTTTTTTTATCAAATTATTCATAAACTATTTTGTAAAATAGTTCATGTGACCTTCATGATATACCAAATATCTTATTTTGACATAACTAAATTCATATTAGTTAACCCTATGCATTAATCAATATCATTTTGAGATAGATCCCTATAATTAATTTTAATTGCATTAGTTAGGCCTATGCATTGATCGATTTCATTTTAGTATTGCAACACACTGTGTGTTTGTTATAATCTAAAGTTATATGATTTAAAGAGTAAGTCAAATTTGACCTCTTGGGAAATTTAGAATATTTGAAGAAATAAATATTTTTTCACGTGTAAAGAAATAAATTAATCAACCAGATCAAAAGTCATTGGAGTGTCAATGTTTATCAAAACTATCAAAGTGCTTTTTGAAAAAGAAACGCAAAGGACATATTTTTCTCTTATAATATTGTTTTATTTTTCATATTATAACTTTTTTTATTTTACAAAATATGAATTTTGTTATTCAATAGTGAAATTTATAGGAATAAAAAGCTAGTGCGAATTCAACTTTATTTATATGCCTTTACTGTTAAGACAGAGGATAGAATTGTCTATTTTGGATATAAATATAATTCGGAATTAATATATTTTTATAATAATATGATATTTTTTACTTTAGATTTAAATTTTTATGATTTTTATTTTTAAATTTTATCCAAAAAAATCTCACCAAATAAAAATTTCTAAAACATGATTACTTTCAAATTTATCCAAATGATTCTTCTATCCTCTTTAATCTATGAGATTTTGCATTCATGCAAACTTATCTTCATGGGAGGTTATTTTTCACACTACTTATTTATTACACTATTTACACAAAAAAAAGTCAAATTTAAAATATAGATAAAATTTTTGCCTATAATTTGTTTAGATTTAAGAGGATTTAAAAGGACATTTATTGTTTAAGGGGGAAAAAATATTAAAAGGACATTTATTGTTTAAAAAATATTATTTTTTTCAAAAATATAAAAACTATGACATGATTGCTCAGAAGTATATCTATTTTTTTAGATTGATAGTGATTGATCTATTTTTTAAATAAATATGTAAATGTTTAACAGTTTGTTTAAAAAATAAATTAGACAGATAATTGTTTTTTCATATATCTGTTAAAATATTTTTTTAAAAATTTTCTGTAAAAAAACCATTTTTGTTTTTTTATCATTTATATATATATATATATTACATTTAACTAATTGGCACGAGATGTTTATGAATTGTCATTTAGTGGCCCCTTTATTAGCCTCTGAATTAAAATAATATAACAAGAAGTTAGGGTTAAACTGAAAAAGATCTAGGGCTAAACTGAAAATAACTTTTCTCCTTGCGGATGTGCCTCCGCCTCCTCCTCCTCCGGACGAGCAACGGAAAACTCGAGCCCTCCGCTGTTTTTCGCCGCCGGCTCCTTGCTGCGCCTCCCAATCTCTCCGCCCTTTCTTCCCGTTTTCCGCCTCTGGCTCCACCACCCCTGCTTCCTTCGCACTCTCCCTCCTCCTCCGCTCGTAATCTCACCTGTCTGTGGAGGCGAAAATCGTCACACGTCGTGGTTAATCTGGTCGTCTAAACTGTGCGGGCGCTCAGAAGTCGGGCGAAAGCTGTTCCCACGGATTTCCCGAGAGAGCTGAACAGGAAGATTGCTGGGTATGTGCAGATCATATTGAAAATAAAGGATTTTTTTTTTTATCAATTTTCATCAACCCCATTCCTTTTTTGGGTCACCTAGCGATTATTGTAAAAGTGGTAGTTTACATTTAATGGTAACCCTAATTGAGCTTGTGGTGCATTGGTCAATTTCTATTATTTCTTGATTATTCTTTCGAGGTGGACATGGTTCAATTTGCCTAGTGATTTACTTTGGTGGTGTTATTCTTTGCACAGTTGACAGTCAATCTTCTATCGCCAATTTGTTGATGGATGACAATGTGAATATGGAAGTTGAAGAAGATGAGGATGAAGATGATGTGGACTTCAATCCCACACGTAGAGGAGAAACTCTGTCAGAAGCCTCTTCTGGCTTAAGTTCAGATAATGAATTTCATGGTGATGATGTTAGTGAAGACTGTGCAAGTTCTTTAAAGCACCACGATGATGGTGCATCAGCTAGCACTCTCTGCCACAATCTACAGTCTGGTGCTGAAGATGAAGAGAGGGTCATGAGCAATCAGCTGGCGGATCGATACTTAACCGAGAAGAATGATAGTGTTCTAGAAAAGCCTAAGCCTAATCAATCAGATATGCCAATGAGTAAGGCAAATGAATCAGGTTGTCTTGAAGGAAGTAATTACAAAGTTGCACCTGAGAAAGAAAATGATACTACTGAAGAACTGAACAGAGAAGAGTTGCAACAAACCGGTACAAGTTCTTCACATCCATTAATATCCAAGAGACCAGCTATTGAGATAGATGATGAAGATGCAATTTGCAAGCGCACTAGAGCCCGCCATTCTCTAGCAAATTATACACTAGAAGAATTGGAGGATTTTCTTCAGGAATCTGATGATAATGATGACTTTCAAAATGTCGATGAGGAAGAGGAGTACCGTAAGTTTCTTGCTGCTGTTTTGCTAGAAGGAGATGATAATGGACAAATGGGACAGGATGATGAAATTTTGGATGATGATGATGAAGATGATGTTGACTTTGCAATAGAAATTGAGGAGGCACTAGAAAGTGATGTTGAAGAAAGCTTTGATGATGACAAGAGAGCAACTGAGCAAATTGAGGAAAACACTCATCGGCCAGAAACTCGGCAGAAGAAACGGTTGAGGGAGACTGCTGAAAAGAAGAAATACTTTATGGGGCTGGAGAAGATACCACTTCGCCCTATTTTACCATATATCTCAAGTGGACAAATAGCTCCAGTGCCTGCCCTTGCATTGCATTTTCCTTCTCCTGAAACCTTCTCATGTTCATTTTCCCCTTCTGGGGTTGAATTATCCCATGGTTTTACATTTCAACAATTAGGACAGCTATACTGTCAGATACATGAGCATATTCAACTCCTTATACAGATATTCTCTGTTAGTGTGCTTGATCCTTCCCGCCAAAAGGTAGTGATGGACATTCAAGAGTTGATCATGGAGATGATTACCAGACATGAAGAAGCATTGGCTTGGAGAAAAATACCACATGATGTATCCTGTTTTCAGCCCACTTATCTCCATGCATCAGTTCAGATTGATTCTAGTGAGAGTTCTGAATTTTCTCACTGGATTCCTTCCATAGATAATCCCATATTTTCCATTCTTGATGTTGCTCCCCTTAGGATGGTTAAGAGTTATATGGCTGATGTTTCATCTAGTAAGTGATCAGGATATCATTTATCTTGTGGTGCGTTCATCTTTTTTTTGCTTTTCTATATGCTTTAACGTGGGTTCTTGCTAATTGCAGCTGTTTCAAGGTATAGACAAAGTCATTTGGAGGACCCACTTGACAAGAATCACTTAAAAAGGGAACCTCTTTTCCCATTTCCTGTGCATACATCTCAGATGGGAACAGATGACTCTTTTATTGGTGAGTCAAGTGCTATGTCCTCAAGGAGCACTTCTACACTTTCGTCTGGTCAATTACCACCCAGAAAGTCTTTAGCAGCTACTCTTGTGGAAAATACCAAGAAGCAAACAGTTGCTCTTGTTCCCATGGACATTGCCAAATTGGCACAGAGGTTTTATCCTCTATTTAATTTATCTTTATTTCCTCACAAGCCTCCCATTGCAGCTGTTGCTAATCGCGTGCTCTTCACTGATGCAGAAGATGGGTTAGTTCTTTTTTTTTTCTAATCACTTTTTCTTGTTTGCCACATGATCCCTCATTCAGTGGAAACAATTTAAAAATGTGCTAGTGCTGCAACCCTTCTGTGAAACTTTAGTGACTATTTGATCATAACTTTTCATTGTATCCATTTCAAGTGTTAGTTGGTATTATTGTGCTCAACCTAATACTTATTTTGCATGTTGCAAACAATAAAGCATTGCAATTGAAGGGACTGGGAATGCCTGTATTTCTCGATACTTCCATCTATTGGTTCATAAAATATTGGTTGATGTCAGTGTATTAGATTATTCTCAGTGGTAAGGAAAAAAATTCTTAGGCTCATTAACTAGTTATGCTATTAGGATAAAGCTATATGGGGATGGCCTTTCCGAGTAATGGATTGTAGAGATGAAGGCAAGGCTGATATTTACATCAATTTACATCTCTTATGTGTTTTCTGTTTACTGCATGCTAATAACTTTTTGTTAGCTGTTGA
>JBBMKF010230871.1:0-17020 GCA_037834155.1 Curcuma caesia
TCCCCTTGCCCGATTTGCTTCACCACCTCGTAGCTCTCCTCTCCACCGCCGCCGCCGCCGTCGCCTGCTTCCATCGTTCCTATTCCGTGGTAATCGACTCGAAGCACACAGAGCCGTGGCGGAGAACGACTCCAAGTCCTTCTTTGTATGCTGATAGAGTTAATCGCTGCGCCACCATGATCACGTTTTTGGTGGGCGCGCGCTCTGGCGGGGCCTGCGGTGGTTGGCTGGCCGTCGGATGAGGGAATGGCGCCGGTTAAACGTCAGCTGTCACGGTGATGGATGCCCGGGGAATCGCAGGGTGAGGCGTCGTCGCTCTGTCTCTGTAGTTGGTTTCTGTATTTGGTGGCGTAGCAGTGGCGTCGCTGCTTCGGTCTTCATGTCAACTTCTACTCGGTAGCTGCTCTCCATCCATCGTCTTGTCGCAACTCTGCTCTGCTTTAACCATTAAGGCCTTTTTTTTTCTTAGAAAAAAATAATTAAAAAATGATTAAAAATAAGCCGGTTCATTTATATTTCGTAGATTGACTCGAACCGAGCCGGTTCATTTCGTCACTAGGTTACCCTTTCTTCCGTCCCACTTCTCCGCCGCCTCCGTCGCCGCCGGCTTGCAAGATCGGAGTGCCTGATGGAGCTTGAGGAGAGGAGGTGTGGTTCGAGCAGGTGGGTTCGGAAGCCTCCTTTGTCTTTTTCCACGTCCTCGATGGCCGGAGGCCTTGCCCTCTTCCACCCTGCTCGATCCTTTGAAATCGCGATTGCTTCGCTTTCCTTGTCTTTTTGGATGGAAACATGGTGCAGATCACGAATCTTTTCTTCTATCATGGAAGGATTTGTTGGAGGGATTCTAGTGATTAATTGTGAGGATTCCAAACTTAATGAACATTCCGAAAATATCGATCCCTTGTTCTTATTTGATCTCCACCTTTTCGCTCATTGCGATTCGTAGCAACTGCCCTTGATTTGAACCTTCATCCAGTTCTCTTTATACATGGCGTCGGAGATTGTTCGGAAATCGGCGGAGGAGGGAAAGAGGAAGGATAAGCCGTCGAGGGCTTACGTTACATTTCTCGCCGGCGATGGTGACTACGTTAAGGGTACTGTGGGGCTTGCCAAGGGGTTGAAGAAAGTAGGTTCCGCTTACCCGCTGGTGGTGGCAACGCTCCCTAACGTGCCGGAGAGTCACCGCCAGATCCTCGTGTCACAGGGCTGCATAGTCCGTGACATTGAACCTGTGTACCCCCCGGAGAACCAGACAGAGTTCGCCAAGGCTTACTATGCCATCAACTACTCCAAGCTTCGCATCTGGGAGGTAATCCGACTCTTTATCTTCCTTTCGTCCTGGCAATTTGATTCAAAATCGATTCTTTCTGCCATTGGGATGAGAATAGAAGGTGTTCGATCATTTTCCAGTTCGTCGAGTACCAGAAAATTGTGTACCTGGATGCGGATATACAAGTTTACGAGAATGTTGATCATCTGTTTGACTTACCCGACGGTTACTTCTACGCCGTTATGGACTGCTTCTGCGAGAAGACGTGGAGCCACACGCCGCAGTTCAAGATTGGTTACTGCCAGCAATGCCCTGACCGTGTGACCTGGCCTGCCGGCGAGCTCAGCCCGCCTCCGTCCCTCTACTTTAATGCCGGCATGTTCTTGCACGAACCGTGTCTCACAACCTGCGAGTCTCTACTTGCCGCTGTCAAGATCGCCGCCCCCTCCCCCTTTGCTGAGCAGGTGCATGCTGAGTTTATTACTCTTTTTCTGGAGATTGCACTAAAAGAACTAAATTTTTTCTGTAGGATTTCTTGAACATGTTCTTTAAGGACATCTACAAACCGATCCCTTTGGTCTACAACCTGATTATTTCTATGCTATGGAGGCATCCGGAGAAAGTGGATCTTGAGAAAGTGAAGCTCGTCCACTATTGTAATGCCGTATGTACTACTTTGCACTCGTCTATCACTGGGAGCATATCAGTTGTGTTGCTGTGAAATTAAATGTGGGAATTTATTCAGTGGTCGAAGCCATGGAGGTACACGGGGAAAGAAGCAAACATGGACCGGGAGGACGTCAAGATGCTTGTGGGCAAGTGGTGGAATGTGTACAACGATGAGAGCCTCGACTACAAGGGCCTTCCATTTGCATTGAAGGAGGGGGAGGTCAGAGAGTTGCCAGTATCAACACTATCGGCAGCTGGAGCTGTAGAGTACGTGATGACTCCCTCCGCAGCGTGACTTTCTATCTAGTGTTCAGGTATATTGTTTTCTAAAGTTTAGGATGGGCTGGTGTTGCATGCTATTTGAAAATTGTTTTTTTGTTTGCTGCATTTTGGCTTGTTTATACTGGGATATAACACATGTATATATTTCTATAATGTACTTTTCTGTGCATCATTAGTATTTTTCTTTTTTAAAGAAAATGAAACTGAAGATAAAAAAGAAAATTTAATTATCTTTCTTGGTAGACATGTAGCATTATATAATAATTGAATGCTTGATCATTTTATTGATTTCAAATATAAAGTTGGTTATATTCATTTTTTTCTTCAACATCGTCATAAAGTCATTCATCCAACTGTTTAGACATGGTCTCGATTTCTGTGGGTGCACAGCCAGATAATCTTCAAAAGGCAACTATTTTCTGCCTATTAATTTGACCATAGAATTTGATCAATGGGCTATTAAGGTTTTGCTCCCCTTTTGTACTAGTCTATTTGGGTCCAATAATGGTTGGAATTTCAATCCATATTGCAAACATTTCCTAAAGGAACACAATTATAATTTCCCTATTTAAGTCAGAAATTGACTTTGATATGCTAGATATTTTATATCATGCCTTTGACAAAACTCAAGCATTCTCGCATAGTTGAGTTGTCAATTGTGCCTCCCTGCCCCCTTTTTATAGTTGAGTCCAACATAGTTAGGTGTTGGTTAATGAAGGAGATTTATAGACTTATTAGGTGAGTGGATTATCAATATCTTGTGCTTCATTTATTATGATTAATAAGCTAATTAGCTAATTCTCATTTATTATAACTCTCTAATTTAGTCTCACATGGTATGTTTTGACTAATAGAGGAGCTTTACAAACTTAGATGAGGTTGGATATTAATGCCAATTGAAAGTGTTGATACCACCAGCGGAGGGCATTTATAGACTTTCTTTTTAGTTTTTTGAATGAATCTCGTGAATCTTATTAAACTTGGCTATAGTTCTTGAACATTGTTCGCGAGTCATTCCATACTCTAGGCTAGAATTGTATTTATATATTCTTGTATTCAGTATTGGATCTGTAGTTACACTAGTTCACAAGTCTATATTTCTTTTAAAGGCTTGTTATGAGTATTATAACATTATAGTTATAATCGAACTTGTTAGTTACCCACTTTAACTTATCTCTAGTTGTTTCAATTTGTTTGCATCATGTTTATCACATTTGGCAATGAATTTAAATTTGAACCTGTTTATGAGCATGAATCCAATTATGTATTTCTACTTATTTTTGCAACAACTAACTTAACTATTGTTTCCTCATCCATTGTCTATCACACTCGAAGATTGTTTGCTCTATAAATCTATTGCAACTACATATTGTTCTCCTTAAATTCTTATGAATTTTCTTTGTCCTTTCTGTAAGCAATAGAATGTGTACCCAAAAGTCTCTTTGACAAACTATTTGGAAAATTTTGCTGCTTGGGTTACTTATTTGCTTTCCTATTTATTCGTTTTTTTGGCTCTGATTTAGATTGGATTTCTGGAGGGTTACATCAACCATCATACAGACTAGGAGATGATCGAGATGTCAACTGTCAGTTTGCTAGTGACCTACCAATAATGAGTGTAGTATATCAAATCTGGCAACAAGTATGAAATTTTAATGGAATAAAACATGCATTTCTGAGTTTCTTTATTCTATTTTGCATAATATACCTGTTGCCTGTCTACTGAATATTATTTTAGCCTGAAGGTCTGACTTTGGAAGATGCCACTGCCTTCATTTTCTCAATTTTAATGTTTGACCTCTAGAAGCAGATCCTTTAGGACAAAAGAGTTAAAGGTTTTTTGTGCTTGATCTCCTTTTTTATGTTTTGGCAAGAACCACAGAGATGTCCTTTGTTCATGAACATGGCTGATGATTGAAGACGATGGAATGAACAGAGCCATTCTCTTACAGACAAGTGAAGAAAGTTTATTCTTCTCCACTGAAATGTCAACCAATCCACCGTTGAGGGATGCTACTTATTGATGGAATCTATGTTAAAGTGAATCAGTTGAGGTATCTCGATAATAATTGGGCAAAAGTGATGACACTTTTCTGCAAAGTGAAAGCTATCTTTGGATGAATCTAGTGATCGTTTATATGATCAGGATGAGGCTTGTTGTGAGCTGATTTAACTGTTAACTAATGAAATGTATTTCGCTTTTTTTTGTTTCTTATTTTTAATTGTTAAATTGCTTTTAATGCTCTCCTGTAATGTGAGCTTGATTTCTTGACAATCTCCCCATTGTTGTGTCTTTTGTTTATGATTTTTAGGGCAAAAATCAAAAGAGATAATGAATTATCAAATGAGCATTCCTTTTGTAAAAATTGTTAAGTGAGCATCCCATTATATGTTTTATCTGGAGAATATTTTTTATTTCAGTATTATTATATTATTATAAAAAGTAATAACATTCACCTTATGCATCCTCTATTATCCACTTTAATATCTTGTGGAAGTGAGATAAATTACAATATTGAGGTATATAATCGTGAGAATTTGAACTTTATTTTATTATTATAAATTTATAATATATTATTATAAATTTATCATTATAACTTCAGCATTGTTATAATAGCTATCATTATCATTAGTTATTGTGACGTGTAATACTTAATATAATATTGTTAAAGAATTATATTAACTAATTATTAAAGTATTATAGCTGTTAATAAGTAATTATTATAATTATGTAGTAATGTAATTATTTAAGTAGTTGTTATAATTGTTTTAAAATGATTTTAAGTAATTTAAAATAATTTTAATAAAATTAATAAAAAATTTTTATATGGTAATATTTAGGATTTAAAATTTTATTATTTATTATTTATTATTTTTTAAATGTCTAAATGTCGAGCGTCTCTTTTATTTTTTCTTTTTTTATATATATGTTAATCAATGGGTGCAAGTGGACAAGATTTGACATAATGATGACGTAATCATATGTAATAAAATTTAGAATTTATTTATCCAATTTGAATTTTATTGAACCTGCTAGCGTATTGCAAGTTGCCACTTGCGATATGCCAATTTACAGAAGTACCCTTGTGGCAGAATGATTTCATAAGCGATTAGGGGTATTTTGGTAATTTAAGGATATTGAAACGTGTGGTCTTTTGTATTGTACAATGATACGAATGGGTATTTACGACACTTGGACTCTATAAATGGCGGCATCGAAGAACACTGTGGTTCATCTCAAACTCCGGTGTTGTTTCCGTGGACTTGGGAGAGAAATCTGGCGCTGCACCCACTTTTTTTTTGTTTATCATATATTTCTGTGATTGCAGCTGCAAAAATTCAGTTGAGGTGGAGTTCATCGTTGGTCGGACGACTTCGAGCAGAGAAAGTTGTTCTTTTGAAGCTTCTCGATCGGCGTAGACGAGGTTTGGATTCCTTCTCTGCTTCCAATCTGATCTTTTTAAGGTTTTGCGGCTTCAATCTCCCGAGGTAGCTTGTAGATTACAATCAAAAAGAGAATTTTTTTGGCTAAAAAATTCAGTGATTGGGGCGGCGGAGAAGGAAGAGTGGTTGATGGGCAGAACTCCGTCGAAGGAACCTCAATCGGAACTCCTCCGCGGACAACCACAGATGAGCTCCGGCCTCGAGCGTTTCCAGTCCGCTCCGAGCTCGTTTCTCGGAGAAATCTGCGGCGAGTTCTTCCCCGTCCGGTCCGAGACAGATACCATGTTCCCCCGATTCTCGGCCCCAAAGATCCCGGAAAACCAGTCGCGGCCGCCGGCTTTGTCGGAGATCCTCATCCCCCATCATAAGGTTGCATTCCCCACTACTCCGCTGACGATGTATCATCTCTGTCCCAGTTTCACTCGCCCGGCGAGCTCTCCTGCTGTCGCCTCATTTCCCCACTCGAATGCAGATAATGGTAACGATCAATTTCTTCCAATTTCTGCAAGAAACAATAAAGGTGAGATTTTTATGCTTCATTCGTCGGTAGGCTACACTGTGATAAGTTCGAGCAGTCTCAGAAACAAGGATCTTCCGCCCATTAGCTGCCCACCGAGGCAAAACTTCCTAATGCCTCCGATCTCTGAAAGTGGTCATGGCAAGGAATCAGAAACTCAGGTACTTGACATCAGATTCACGCAATTACAATGATTAGCTTGTCGAATTATACTTCTCTGTGTGATTTGGGCACAGCAGACGAGCTTGCCGAAGAACTGTGCAGTTGACAGATTCCTACAGTTCGAGGATGCAGTAACTTGCAGGGCCCGAGCTAAACGGGGTTTCGCTACTCACCCGCGAAGTGTTGCTGAAAGGGTTATCAATCTCCTTCCGATCTATGTTCGTATAGTTTGCTTAGGTCAATAACTGAATTGAGCATGGATTCGATTAGGTGAGGAGGAGTAAAATTAGTGAAAGAATGAGAAAGCTACAAGAACTCGTTCCTAACATGGATAAGGTAACTCTATCAGTCACTAACACAAACACGAAATGGCCTAGCTTTGCTGAAAATGTGGTAAATTTGCAGCAAATCAACACAGCCGCTATGCTCGATTTAGCAGTCATTTATATCAAGGATCTTCAGAAACAAGTCAAGGTATTGCTCTAGCTGCTCTCTCAAGATTTCCGCTTTGCATCCCTCTGATTTCTTTCACCTTGTTTCGCTGCTGTTTGAAGGTGCTCGCGGAGGGACAGGCGAAGTGCACCTGCTTGTCTAGCGAGAAGAGCAAGTACCTGAGCAATGGAGCGGGTGAATGCTAAAGAATTGGAGATGCTGGTAATTGGTAATAGTATTAGTTATGCCAGATTTTAGCTGGAGGAAGCTCCATCGAAGCAGATGAGCAGAGCAAGAAAAGCATTGTCTGTGACTGTGTGTAGCTCCTATCAATTACTGGAATCAGTAAAGCATTAGTGTTGTTCTCGTCTCAAGGACAAACTCATACCATATTCCTCCACTTGCATCGATCGGGACAAGTTTACCTCGAATAATTGATCTTGAAACCAGGAAAGAAAGAGTGCTCTGTGAGGAAGGCAGCTGGCTCCAACGAACAGAAGGAGGCAACTCCACTGTTGAAAGCCCACTTTTGAACAGAAGGTGGAGCATTACATTACCATGGCTGCAAGCAACTCTGGAAAACGATCGAGTAGCAGCAGGCTGCGCATTGGCATTGCCTGGGTTATTCGTGGACGTTGGTGGAATGGACTGTGATGAAGGTGGCTTGGTGCAGGGTCTGATGTCGTAATTATCAAAGAAACAATTGAATTGCAAACACTGTTTAGATGCATCAGTTTAGTTTCTCAGAACACAGATTACTTTTTCAAACATGGAAAAAGCAACTTGCTATTCGAGTAGAGACAGACTTTGTTCTTCCTGTCAAAAACTGCTTAGTACTTCAATCAGCTTTAAATAGTGAAATCATTATTGTTTGCCACTAGAAGACAACAGAAAAAGAACGTTTGCTTTGAAGATTCCAAGGAGCAAACTTTTGGACTGCAATGACTACTCAAAGTTAATTGTTCTTGTATCATTCTGATTAAGCAAAAGTCATGAAATAGCAAAAATCATGATCCAATCTGTCCCACAAACAGTGCAACACTTTACCAGCTTCAACAGAGTTAAAAGCAGATTATGCTCGTTTAACTATTCTCTTTGCCTGACACAAGTTCTGCCCGTGAAGAAGTCTATCAAACTTATATTTACTATTAAGAATGCTGCATGTGATTTGTTTTGGGTCAGAAACGTGTGCTTACACTGCAAGACATCGTATAGTTGCCACCTAATCCGTCGGAAGTATCTGTCTGATTTGGCTGCTCTTCCATGAACTAAAGCAATTTGATTGTTTGAATGAGTCTGAAACGAATAAAGTTTGATCGTCCACCCGTCAGAAATTTTTCTGCAGCTGCAGAAACCATCATGATGTAACAAGGAACCAAACTCTTTATCATCATGTTCCAGTAAATGAGAATTATCTCAGACAAACCAAAAGATCATTATGGTTTGATGATCAATGCATGTGACTAAATATTTTCTTACTGTAAACAAAGGGATCAAAATCTGTGAATCATTTGGGTCGAGTTTCTAATGGAAAGTTTTTTACTCCAGAGAGATGGAGTCCTCTCTTAGCTACTGTCTGACCACTTTGATCCAACAGAAACAAAGGGATCAAAACAATGTTGAATCTAACAAGATGTAGGGAGATCCTAGGGTACATTTTATGGTCGGTAAACTGTTTGGAATCAAGTTAAAAGTGACAGAGCAAGAAGGAAAAGGGGAAATTGATGAGTGTAGTATTCTTCTTTCATTTCAGACTAATCAGCATTGTCCAGAGTAGTTTATCCTAATACTTGGTACAAAGGCATGCATACTCAAGAATGAAGCGTTTCCAACAAAGTAGAAACAAAATTCCACAGAGAAGATAAGCATGTAATAAGCAAGACACTATCTGCTCCTAAGAGTGTACCAACCGACACGCGCGAGCATGCAATGTCAGACAAAAACATTTGTTAACCTAACTGCTGCATCAAATATCTACAGTAATGAGAACAATCAGAGGTAACAGACAAGAGGTGAATTGCAACAGAAACGAACATATAAGAATTGAGCAATTGCAAAACGTTCCAGGCAAATAAACCAAGACAATAATAAGTGTTCAATCAATGGTAAAGAAGACAATTATATGAAACAGATAATAAGAAGGAAAAAAAGTTCATTTTTGAGATTCTCAGGAAAAAAGCACACAACACTCAAGTAAAGCTTGCATCCAGCTCTATTAGCTTGGAAGATTACAAAGTATAGCTAGTATTTAAAATCAAGTTATCATTAACAGCATAAAACTTAAAATGTGGGGGAAAAAAGTGAACCACCATGGATCACAACTCTCAGCCACATTTGAAACTGGAACGATACAAGGTCTCAGTAGAAATTCTCACTTGCACTCAACTCCAGCTTCAGCAGCCCTATGAGGCTTACTTTTCCGCCGGCTCCCAACACGTCGAAAACCATTAGAACTAGCTGAGTGTTCCTTAGATTCGGATCCAGTACCATTTTCTGTTTTCAGCAAATCAGAGTTCTCTTTTGCTTTTGAAATCCTCTTTCTCTTCTTCCCATTCACCACTGTTAGGACCTTAACCTCTTTATTTAGTGCACTAAGCTTTGAATCATCTTCTACTTCTTCATTTTGTTCAAGATCGTCTTCATCCATGTCATCCTTCAAAGGCTTTTGAGGCCTTCCTTTCCTCTTATAGGAAGGGAGAACCTCTTCACCACCACTTTTTGATTCCTCATTATAAGTGGACAGAGTCAATTTCTTACCCTTTCCCCTACCTCTACCCATCAACCCTAAACCAGCAACACTTGGACTTTATGCTTTTCTGCAAAAGAAAAAAAAAAGATTGAGAAAGCAATCAGATGCAGTTATCTAAGAGCTCTTTTGTTTCCTAGCAACAGTTTAGTCAAGCAATTAATTTGCATTTACACAATAGCTGGTAAGAAAGTCTATAAACTGATAGAAGATGCAGCAGAGATGATACAGAATCCAATCTCCACCAAGTAAGAGAATATAAGATTTTGGCGGACGATCTTTACCCAGATCAAACATCTAAAAGTCAACTTAAGCTTCAAAGAGGTAAACTGCAGACGGATCGCTGAGATTTGATTCATATGAACGAACAATCAGGAACTGAAGATGGATCGCAGGAATTACAAAATGAACTGATCAACAAAGTGATAATATCGATCAGATTCCATTCATGTCAATCAGTAAACAAAAGCAAAGACTAATACCGATACACAGATTGGTCGAAATCTATGAAAGCCGATGACAAAGAAAAAGGCGAAATCATTCAACGACGACCATCTTATATGATTCCCTGATCTCATCAATCTTCGGAAGCAAAAAGAACATTTAAAACTAACATTAATCATGGAAATCGACAAAGGAGAAACAAAACGACATTTTTTAGTTCAGAAAACTGACCTTATACGAGCATCAGGTCTCCGCCACTACAATCTCGCACCCATTTCCTCCATATCCGACGATGAAATAAGAAAAGGAGGAAGAGGGCATCAAAAGATCGGATTTTTAGGCTCCTGCCTGCACAAAGTCGAAGATTTGAAGATTTGATAGCCAACAAAGAGTGATTCTTGAACAGAAGAATGAGAACCAAAAATGGAGTGCGGTTTCAAACAGAAGCGCGATGCAGCTCTAGAAACGAGAGTATCAGGCTGCTGTCATGATCAAATCCCTACAAGAAGCTAAAAGGATGAGCAGAGAAACCGGATGGAAAGAAGAAAGAGGCGAGCGTAGATTGGATACCTTGTTGGGTTGGTTCTGTTGGCCAAAACCTACAGAAAGATATATGGTACTGCCTCAGTCATGCCCTTCCATTTTTACTTTTTAGAACAAAAAACAATAAAATTGACAAATTGGTCCCAGATGGCGTTCAGATTCTATTAATGGCAATTTTGATTGAAACAAACAAGCCGATGATGAATATCCGATCCCATCAAAAAAATTATTTGTATATTTATTAATTAATTTCAAGTTATAAATTAATTACTTTTGATCATTAATTACTAGAAGTAACATAAAAGATCTATGACTTCAGATTCTGTGCTTAAAAAATTTACGACAAAGGGCAACGACGCAAGAACTGGCAGTCCTTCTCAGTTCTCCCTCTCCTCGACGGCGACGACGTCGAGGAAGAGATTGAAGAACCGTTTCCTACTCCGGTGCTACTGTTTTGGACGCTTCTTGAAGCAGATCGTCCCGTTGGGACTGTAAATGGCGAGCGCGCAGAAGCAATCGATCAAACATTCTCTCATCCGCGCTCGTAATCAGCACCGGGAAGTTTCTCTGCCCGGGAAATCCGGCTTGCGCGCAACCTTCGCACTTGTAGTTGGAATTGAGGACGGAGTAGTTTGGTGGGTCGCAGGGACTCGTGCACCCACGCACTGGTGGTCGGCGAACTGCCGGAAAGCCCCGTCGGAATCCAACGTCGCCTGCAGGTAAAAAATCGCCAGCGAGACCGGCACCGGCACGGCAGTGAAGTTGACGCAGGCGTTTTTTTTTTCTTCTTTTCTCTCAAATCAACACACACGCTTCTGTTTGTTTGGTCGAAGACGAGTCGGCAGCCATCGTCGCCGGTGTCGGCCCCCCAGCACGCGGAAGCTGGCGGCACGGCGGCGGCGTGCAAGATTAGGTCGCCGTCCTCCACACTTTTATATTCAAATGACGACGACGACTACGGCCTCATTAAGACTGGGCCGGGCCGGGCGGGCCGGGCCAGACCGGGCCTCCGAATCTTTTACTAAAATCAGTGCGGTCTATTGCACGTCGAAGACTTTTGGATGAAAACATTCTCTATAAAGAATTAATTAATTAATTAATTATTGAATGATGTGATTTTGATAAAATTTAATTTATATCGATATATTACTTTTGAAATGGACGGTGCGATTGAATTGAATTAGTCTCCTTGATAAAGCAAAATATAAATATTCATCCAACACTAATTAATTAAGTTCGTGCACAAAGGAAAAAAAATAAAAATAAAAATAAAAATTTAAAAAAAAAGTTATTTATGGCATGGCGCCAAATTGTGAGTGTGCGTCATTGGAACCTGCAATGAGCCCTGCAGTTGCTCTGGCAGTCGTAGAAACAGGGGCCGTCGCAGTGCATGGGGCAGAGAAGCTTCATCCCGCCGCACCGCCCCCGGCCGGAGCACCGCGCGTACTCCCCGACCCTGTACAAGCTCGAGCTGTAGTTATGCCGCCGCAGCCGCCCCCCACCGCCGTAGGCCGCCGCCATTCCCACTCTTCCTTCGCTGCTCTGCTTACTCCTCCTGGTTTCCCCTCCGCCACCTCCCCCGCCTCCTCCTCCGCCGCCTCCGCCGCCTGCAGTGCCCCATCCCCAACCATACCCCCATCCCCATCCCCATCCCCAACTACTTATACGACCTCCGCCGCCTCCTCCTCCGCCGCCTCCTCCTCCACCGCCGCCGCCGCCACCCCCGCCTCCTCCTACTCTCTCCCCACCTCCACCTCCACCGCCGCCGCCGCCTTCGTCAATTGGCGGTTGCCTGCGCTCGTCGCCTTCTATGACGTTATACCGGAGCCGCGGAGCTAGGCTACTCCTTCTGTCGACGATGCCCGAGTCATCGACGGCCAAGCAAAGCGCCATGGCAGAGACCGCGAAGGTAGAAAGGAACACGAACCCCCGACATGGCGTTGTTCCTCCGGTCGGAATCCTCATCGAGCACGTTGCTCGGTCACTTCCAATCCATTTGCACTTCTCGATGAGCTACACTTTTGTACCAGCGATTGCGAAGCTAATGATGGTGACAGTCAAGCGACAAGAGACAGGCGAGAATCGATTGTTTGCATTCTACTCTTCCCCAACGCTTCATCTTATTACCATTCATCATTGCCTGCTTAATACTTGAATTCCATTTTTTGTAAAATATATTTGTATTCTCCAAATCAATGATTCTGAATAAGGATGGATAAGTTAATCGGCTTAATTGTGTGTGTGTATCCCTTGAGTGGTTCCTCGCAGACTTTCTTGCTGCCATGCCATCGATCGCTCATGAAAGAAGAGCGACCTTCATTTCCAGTTCACTTGCAGATGCCGATGGCAAGCAAGTGGTAGCTTTTCCTTCAAAGACAAGGAAAATGATAAGAAAAATCTCAGTCCGCCATGAGTTAAAGCAACTCGAATGTGCACAGGTTTTATCGATTGTTTTTCACATGATCAAAACTGTCGAAGAAGAAAATTCATTAGGGTTACTAGTCTTCACCAATTAAGTAGCTCATGGCAATTACCAAGAAGGAACAAACAGATGCCAAACCTTGCCTTCTACTGAACTAATTAACTTAATAAGAAGAACTGTAAACAGCATTCGAGCTCCTCCTCCTCATCATCATCACACTGTGCGTTTGCTGAATCATTTGATAGGTTCATGAATGGAAAGCAGTGATCTTTTCCTTCATGTCTGCTCGTGCCATGGGTCACATGGAATACAACAGGTCCAGCAAAGACTCCTCCAAACTTGTCTCCTAAGGGTCTGTGTCAGACGAGAGGAAGAACAGTTTGCTTAAACAGTTTGCCGGGTAAGAAATTAAGAATCCTACAGCTTTAATTTCTCATTCATGCCCATGCTTGTTCTTGTTATTTAAAACGATCGAGTCTGTTCAGAATTAATTTCATTAAATGAAGAACATGATCACTGAGCATCGCATTCCTTAGCTTAAGAGCTCTGATTAACACAGGATTAAAGATGCTGCCTTTAATATCCTCTCTTAGTTAATGTGAAAGGCCACCTTCTTCGCCATCAGCATATGGTTAAAGGATTGGCTTTGGCCATTAAACATATATAATTATGCATCACTATGAGATTAGCTGATGGATTAAGGCAAGTAAAGCATGGACCTGCAAGTTGCAATCATTCCTATCCACATGCAACAAATTAAAGCTATGCATCAGTATTTGAATATATATATATATATTTATATATATGTGGATAATTAATTAAAAAGGGTGCTTGGTGTTCAAAGTCATAGTGGTTAATGATTAATTAATGGGAGGTGGTGTTTAATTGGATGCATGCATGCAGTGGATCAGATCGCCGGAGGAGGAGGAGGAGGAGGAGGAGGAGGAGGAGGAGCCAATGGCCTCCCACCGCCGGCGACAAGGCAGCGCCGCCACGATCAATATGATAATTAAACATATTCTATATATTGTATTAATTATATATTTCATGCCTTTCAGTTTGTCCAACTTTTCCTATAATTAAATGAAAAAAATCCTTGTTTAAGCTTATTTATTTTATATATTCTTTTATAATTAAATGAATATTTCGCCCTTTTTTTAAAATCATAATTATTAAAGAAAAATGAAAAGTCATACCTTTAAAGCTTTTAAGAAACCTCTATGACCTCTTAATTTTATTTCAATTGTTATGAAGTTGTAAACTCTTAATTAAGAAACTCTAGAGTATTTAGCAATATGATTAATTTGGTCTCAACCTTTTTTTGGCCTAACATCACACTAATCACTCCACATAATAATGTTGGATTACATCATTCTCCATTAATAAACAAGTGATGAGCTCAAGTCCACTTAGAAACCTAAAAAGATTAGCACCTAACAAACTTATCCTAATTACCTATCCTTACACTCACAAATGAGATGAGATTTTCTTCGTTCTAGTCTTATTGTTCCGACAATATTCAATCGCAAGCATCGAGTCATTGGCTACCGACACTGCAAAAAATACTATCTATTTCGGAGAAAGACAAACGTTCTATCTCAAAATAATATATGTTTAATTTCAATCTTGAAAGTGCAAATCACTAATTTTTCAAAAAAAAAAATTCTTGTTTTTTCTTTCTTTCTAGAGGGTAAGTAACAAAGTAATAATTGATTAATCATCTTCGAGTCGAGTCATGTTACTTACATTGTGATTTGTGACCGTACTTAGCGATAACCCCAAATGAGATTAGTCTTAATTAATTCGCAAAAGAACAAAGAACACAACTGGTAGTGAGAGGTTTAGGGACAATTTTAAGGTGCGCATGAGGAGGACAGCATCTCTTAACACTGCCTCATTAATTTAATCCCCTCTTGCTTTTTGCCTTTTTCTATGTGCTTTGGCATCCATTAACCTAATTAATTAATTATACTCTTAAGCATCTCAACCGGCTTCTTGCTAATTAATTAATTAATTTGTTTAATTAAGTAGCTCCTCGATCATACAAGCTAAGAGAGCAAGAAGGATATGCTTAATGTTTATATTAGAGAGCTTGCACTCGTTAATAAGTGAACTAAAATGATTGATTCTAATTTTATAGCGAAATAAGGATGTCAAAAATTAAATAGATTACAGTAAAAATGTCATTGTCTCAGTGTCCTCTATGAAATCCGGAGATCCTGTAAAGATGATCTTCCATAGGGTGAGTGGAAAGCGTAGAGATCTGTTAGAATATCTAATTCTAACAAAACGGACTAATGGTTCTATAAATTACGTGAGGGTGTCATTTTTGCACAAAGAGATACCTCACTCAATGATAATATATAATCAAGATAACTATGAAATATCTTAAAATTTTTATTTATAATATTTTTATTATATATAAGGAAAATTATATATATGAATAAAATAACAGACAAAACAAAGTGTACATACAACAAAATATAAGAATCAAGCATTAATAGGTTGAGATTACCGAACAACTCTAGATAAAGCTGACACTGACTATAATATCAAAAGGATACTTTGCAAAATTGAAGGTCAAAGGGAGCGGACAGTAAACCAAATAACTAAGTGGGTAATCAAAATAAATATACATGAATTTAATCTTATTTTCGTTGATTTCTTTAGATTTGCTTGATCTTTTATATTTTATATTGTTGATATTTGCCCCTTTACTTGTAAACATTACGATGAGACCTTAAGGAATTATCATAATTCATATTAAAAGTTGACTTGGATTAGTCGATTAGACTAATCAATAAGATATGAATTTAGAATTGTCAATACTTAACACTACACGTATAAATCTATATCCAATAACTTAAATCTGTAAATGTTTTAATTAGATATGTTTGATCCAATATAACATAATCGAGTGTATTATTAAATTAACATAATCCTAAATGCTCATAATTTTTTATGAAATAAACTCTCGATTGGAAACAAATAGAAAGATTCTCCTTTGGTTTGGAGTTTCTCGATTGGACTAGTCAAATAATAGATACAAAAGTTTGATCAATAGAATAATATTATAAATCATAGATTATATAATACACTATTAAAATCAATGGGTTCACTAGGCCAAACTCTATCGGATAAACCGATTAAACCGCATTCGATCTTTGCGACCGTCGAACCGGTCGAACCCACCTAGGGTTTGAAAACCTAGTTTGTCCTACCCATGACAAAGTTGTCCACATGACCGTCGTGAAGTGCCACATGAACCCACGAACTCCATCCCCCCTGGCCCTTAATTAAAATAAAACCCTAAACACATCATCTTGCTGGCTGTTGCACCATCAACTTAATTAATTATTTTCTTGACGTGATAGCAGCATTAAAATTTTCATAATTAATTAATTAATTAGTATGTGCAGTTCTGTCCAAAATTCACAGTAAGAAAATGGTCAAATCCATTTATTTCTGGTTTCTACCGCATTAATTTCTTAAGCTAATTAAATATCATGTTTTTTTGGTTAATTAAAAAGTGTATATATATCTTCATATTAAACGAGAGCAGATGATGCCACTTGCTCATTGGCGACGACTTCTCTTTTCACTCTCTCCTTTCTTCTTCATCGTCTCCATCTCGCCTCGATCTTGTCAAGAAGGGATAGAAAACGGAATCGCGATCTTTCTTTGATACGATGGGTTTGAGATGGTAAAGATTTGATTTTTTTGGAGTTCTTGCTGTCAAAGGAGCGATTTTTAGGTGGGAGATCGACGGAGAACAGAGAAGCTGGCGAACAAGTGGTGGGAACGGGTAGATGCGGCGGCCATGGGAGGAATGGACTCCGGAGGGGGTGGTGCTGGAGGTGGAGGCTCGTCGTCGGGCTATCTGCACCACCTTCTTGGCCCGCCGCAACCGCCGGCCGCGTCCTCGTCCGCGCACCTCCCTCCGCACGAGGAATCCAAGGCGTCGCAGGAGGAAAGCCCCGGGGCTGACCAATGCGACGGAGACGGAGACCAACCGTCTTCCTCCGCCGCTGGGTCCGGCGGCCCTCTCCGCCGGCCCCGAGGGCGCCCCCTCGGTTCGAAGAACAAACC
>JBBMKF010231196.1:0-17018 GCA_037834155.1 Curcuma caesia
GCTATAAAAAAACATGCCTCCAAATGAAAAGAAAAACCACTCCGCGGTTCCTCCAAATCGTCGGCGGAAGACGACGACGATGTGGCGGCTGTCGCGGGTGGCGGACTACTCCCAGTACGAGGCGCTGCAGCGGCGGCAGCGGAAGGGGCGTCGGGGAGAGCTCGGAGCTACGGCGGCGGCGGCGGAAGGCCACGTGCCGGTCTACGTCGGGGAGGAGATGGAGCGGTTTGAGGTCCCGACGCGGTTGCTGAACCGGCCGGCCATCGTCGAGCTGCTCCGCCGGTCCGCCCAGGAGTACGGCTACCAGCAGCGCGGCGTCCTCCGCATCCCCTGCCCCGCCTCGCTCTTCCGCCGACTCCTCGCGGCCGAGAAAGGGAAAGCGGCGGCGGCGGAGGAGGAGCTGCTCTAGTCCTCGTTCGACGAGCGGTGTTGAGCCGGCGAGTCGAAGCGGGAGCTTCGCTATAGATAAGCGGCCGCCGGCCACGGAGGGTGGTGGTGGAAAATAAAGCTCTGGCTATCTCTCTCTTTCGATCTTAGTCGTCTTCTTCAGACATGTTAATATATCAAAGCTAAGATTTTTTTTATATGCGTTTATCTCCTGGTTTGGGCGACAAGAATCGCAAAATCCAATTTTTTGCAACAAAAACCGGAAAAGGAAGAATTTTGATGCAGAATCGAGGTCCATTAATGGCAGAGAACGTACTGGTGAGAACCGACACGGCATGGGATAGGAAGAGGAAGAGGAAGAGGAAGAGGAGGAGGGACTGAAAGAAGAATAAAGCGCAGTATTGGCCGACCATCTCCCGGCGGCGAACAGAATAAACCCGGAATTCACGGACGGCGACGCGCCGGGCGACGAGCTCCTCCTCCTCCTTGATCCACAACTCGAGGAGGAGTTCGTGGGCATCGCTCTCAGCCAACTGGTGGAACCGGTGTCGGGGCTCATGGTACAAGAATTCCAACCCCGGCGAGCGATTCTGTCTTCGCCGGTGGTCATCTTCTCTCTCGGCACGACGAATAGACGACTGAAGGACCAAAAGGGGATTGATTCTTGGTGGTGCGATTTACTTTGCGACAGTCGAATTGAGCCTCTTTCAACTCAGAATATCAAGTTTACGAATTGAGCCAAGTTTACGATCGATGATTTAGACAAAAACTTAACATTTCATCAGATTTTAGAAAAGGTTAATCTAGGAAACTCGATTGTTCTTGAAGCTAATGCAAGCATTAGCAAGAATCAACCGAACCAAATTGGTGGCTGATCTCCCAAGTTGGACTCCTCCACCACCACCATGTCCAGCGCAACCACCTGCGACGCCGCCTTGTCCTCCGCGGGACGGTCCGGGGCGTCCGTCCCGGTCGAGGAGCCGGGCGGCGTGGAGGTCGGGCGATGGCGGAGAGCGAGGCAGCACGCAGCGTGGCCGAGGCTGAGGTGGACCACCTGAGCTTGAGCCATGGCGAGCTGCGCCTGCAGGGCCTGGATTTGGCGGTGCAGGGAGGAGATGGCGGCGACGCAGCCGTAGACAGGGTCGCGCAGCCGGGCGTTGGCCTCGTACACGAGACTGCTCACCGCGTCGCCGCGCTGCGCCACCGTCACCTCCTGCCGATCCAAACACGCTTCACATCACACAGAGCTCAACCATTACAACAAGCAACGAAGATCTCTGCCCCCCTTTCGAGGCTTTCACCTGCAAGAGCTTGCTGATGTTGCTAGCTCCGAACACTCGGTGGACGTTGGCGAACTTGTGCGGCTCCTCCGCCGGAAAATACGGCGCAAAAATGCAGTCCTGCGCGCACCGCCGCCTCAAAAGCTTGCACGCGGCGCAGGGAGAAGCAATGCTGCTGCTGCTGCTGCTGTTGCTCTTCTTCCTTCTCTCCTTGTTCATCACCATGATATATATCCTCCTCCTTCGCGCGATCATTCTATGATTGGGATGGAATTTAGGTGCTTAATATACCAGAGAGCAAGAACAGGGAAAGCGAAAAGTGAGGAGCAGGAATGAGCAAAGCAAAGCAAAAGATGAACTTTGCAAATGATCACAGTATCCCTCGATCAATTAAGCTAAGATTCAATCAAGACAGGTTTGGCTTTTAATTATACAGATTCAAACTCATTGTTTAACCTCAAATTCATGCAGCTGATCACGATTTCGAGGTAATTATTGCTAATATCTCTTTTTCTTTTGCTTGAAGAAAAGCACAAAAAGTGTTGTTACTTTTGCTCATCGAGCAAAAGAGAGTTTGCATGCGCAGTAGCACAAACTGTTCCTGAAATATAATTACAGAGTTTCTTCTATGATCTGTTCTCTCCCTCTCAGAGTTGCATGCAGTGGAGGAGAAGGCAATGGCGTGGTGAGCTGAATGATAGAGCAGGCCGGCTTCACTTTAAGCACAATGATACAAACGTGTTCTTCTATAGTTATTGCCCTTCTCTGAAACGAAGAGGAACAAGTGTTGAAAATGTGAATGGAAACAAAGAATTGGAAGGATGGAGAAGACTTTCATATGGAGGAATTTTAGTTTCACATTGGTAGTTAAGGGGCAACTTGGTTGGTTTATATTGTATCACAAGCATTGATGTTGTCAACAAATGCATGGGGAGAGGCTCTCTCTCACGCGTGGATGCGTAGGGGGTGCAAATCCAAAGCTCGGATTGCATTACCCGCAAGGCAACTTGTGTGCGAGCGCGATACGTTGAAACGATGGGAGACCACCGGAAGCCTTTGGGTGTAATTGGTTCACCGGTAATAATATGTCCTTGATCGTTTTGTCGGTCCTACCGTTGTATCTTGAGAAACAGACGTCCGTCGTGACTTCTAAGCACCACCGGAGAGGACGAATCTGTTTTAAGAAAACTGCGTAGAGCGCAGGCCTCGGCATCATCCGTCTCGACTCTCGGTAGTCAACTCTCGGATCGGCAGTCAGCCTCTTGATCGGCTCGGCATCTCAGCCACTCGACTCGGTAGTCGGCCTCTCGACTCGGCAACTCGGTCACTCGTCTCGGCACTCGGCTCTCGACAGTCGAGCTCTCGGCAATCGGCTCTCGACAGTCGAGCTCTCGGTCACTCCGTTCTCTTGGCAAAGATTGTCAACAACAAGAACACAAATATGCATGCAGAAACTCACAAAGTGCTGCGGAATAAAGTAATTTAGTATGCTAATAATAGATCGAGTGGAATGGAACATATACATGGAAGAAACAAAAAATATAGATCGAGTGGTAGGCAAGAAGCAATGAATCACCACCCCAAATTAGATACGAGTTCAATTGAAATTGGAGGATCAAGGATGGTCACCCGCTCGCTCATCACATGCACTTTTGTTCCTGTTTTAATTTTCTCTTGGTTTTCCTCTCTTGTTCCTGTTTCCATCTCCTGTTCCTTTGCTCCCATCAATTCTATCGCCAAGAGCTAACAGTTCAGATCAGGATCATCTTCTTCCTCGTTTCCATTAATTTTCTTCCAGTTGCATTTTGTGGAGGAAGAACAATGAGCTATTTTTTAACCATGAGAAAAATGTCTTCTGCTCCGTCGCCAGATGATTCGTCTGAGCCACCACCTCCCTCGTCGTCCAATTCTCCACCTCCTTCAACCTCTGGAAGTCCACCGCCACCGCCACCGCCAGTAAAGTTAAAGAACAATGTCGACGATGACTCTTCACCACCACCTCCTCCACCACCGCCGCCTCCGCCTCCGCCACCGCCTCCACATAAGTGGCGGCCGTCGCCTCCCGAGGAGCTAACCCCGCCTTCCCATTCAAAACGACAAGGCGACATCAATTTGCCTATCTTTATAGGGGTTGTGGCAGGCGTAGGACTTTTTCTAGCGCTCATGCTCGGCCTCTGCATATGTTGCTCGAAGAAGAAGAAGAAGCGCGCAGAAGGTTTGTCATGCAAACGCAAAACGCTCGATCGTCTAATGGATAAATGCTCAACGAGTTTCATGTTTGTAGACTCTGATCTCTTTTACGACGGCGGGCGATCGCAAAATTGGCACAACAGAAATCAAGGCGCCGAGCATGTCGTGAAGGTTCCACCTCCTCCGGGCTCGCATCGTGTCGGGTGGCAGCCACCGTCGAGCATGGCGGCCGCCAGCGATGCAAGCTCGGCGTACTCAGGGCCCCATGGACCTCCCCTGCCTCCTCCCTCCCCTGTCATCGCACTCGGCTTCAACAGAAGCGCATTCACCTTCGAGGAGCTTGCGACGGCCACCAATGGCTTCTCGGATTCCAATCTACTGGGGCAGGGAGGATTCGGATACGTTCACAAAGGAATCCTACCCAACGGAAAAGAGATCGCCGTCAAACAACTCAAGTCGGGGAGCGGGCAAGGGGAGAAGGAGTTCCAAGCTGAAGTCGAGATCATCAGTCGAGTGCACCATCGACACCTTGTTTCTCTGGTAGGCTACTGCGTTGCTGGTTCACAAAGATTGTTGGTGTATGAATTTGTGCCCAACAATACTCTTGAGTATCACCTCCATGGTTAGCCCTCACTTGCCTCTATCTTTTTCTTCTATGCTAGAAGTTTTGTGTTCATGTATCGCCGTGTTATTAAGTACAAATAACGCAAATTTGCACCATTTATCACAGGCGAAGGTCTCCCGGTGATGGACTGGTCATCGAGGCATAAGATCGCGTTAGGATCGGCCAAAGGCCTCGCCTACTTGCACGAAGATTGTGAGTTACATATATATATGCTTGTTCATGTTTCTCGAATTCAAACACGAGACGAATATCAAATTTTGATTTGTCTAGTTGAATTGCTTATGAAGGTCACCCCCGAATTATTCATCGCGATATCAAGGGCGCCAATATTCTTTTGGATTTCAAATTTGAAGCCAGGGTAAGGGCGGGAATTTGGTTCATCAGCAAATTGCGAATTGCTTGAGAATTAACTGATGAAAGAACACATCCAGGTTGCAGATTTTGGGTTGGCAAAGCTATCGTTAGACGACTACACTCATGTATCGACTCGAGTTATGGGAACTTTCGGGTGAGCATGATGCTTGCTTCGATGAGTGATTTGCCAAATGATCATTTTTTTTTTGATAATTCGAGGCATTGTCTTCCTTGCTAGGTATTTAGCTCCGGAGTATGCATCGAGTGGAAAGCTAACCGAGAAATCCGATGTCTTTTCGTTCGGAGTGGTGCTTCTTGAGTTGATCACCGGAAGACGGCCGGTTGATAGCTCAGAGATGGATGATAGTTTGGTCGATTGGGTTAGCATGTTTAGCTCATGCATGACTTGACTTATTCTCACTTGGTTCATCAAACTAAATTATGCTCATTTTCCTTGATTGATGATGCTAGGCTCGGCCTATTCTCTCTCAGACTCTGGCCGATGGAAACTATAATGTGTTAGTTGATCCTCGCCTAGAAGGTAACTATAACCCGTCGGAGATGGCACGCATGGTAGCATCCGCTGCCGCTTGTATTCGCCATTCTGCGAAGAAACGGCCTAGAATGAGTCAGATTGTTAGAGCTCTAGAAGGTGATGTATTGAATGAAGACTTAGGTGAGGGGGGTAGGCCTGCACCCAACATGCTCTTCAGCTCAAGCTCCGAGTATGATTCGAGCACCTACACTACTCCGAAGACCAACCGAGCCAAGAGAGTCATAGTAGCCAGTTCCGAGAATAGTGGTGAGTGCAGTGGACCGATCCAGGAACACGACAGTCATCAATCCGCATCGAGCATGGATTCTCTTCCGAGTCTGAAAACCAAAGAAGTATAGCTCTATGAGGCAAACTAGCTGGTAGATGAAAGGTCTTTTCTTGTTTAAATTTGATGATAGCTCATTCATTTGATCTCTCAGCTTTGTAGCACAAGTATATAGAGAAGAGTACTAACCTCAATCTTTGTCGATCAATTCTTCTTTACCAGGCAAGCTCAACTTTGTCGATGCAAAGAACATCGATAAAATTAAAGCACAAATCTATCGCAAACATGACTTACGAATCTTATCGTTTAATCGAACAGCATACCAACATGAATTTTATGGCTACTGCTTGAGCTACAAGAACAGATCAAGTTACCATGTCACCACCATAATTTGGTGAACTTTTCAATAGGAACGCAGCTAATGCATCAATCTTAGGCGACGAAGCAGCATACTAAAAGTCTATTGTCTACCTCTTGTTTCTTCAAATGGATACATCAAAAGATCCATCAATAACGCGGCGAAGCAGGGATTCATGCGCATAAGAATCATTGGATGAGAAGCCTAGCATCAGTCACAATCGACATGGTTCTCACTTCTCAATAGGAAAGATAGCTTGTTGGCATAATTGGATTTGCTGTCAATAATTGAAGCAACTAACCAATAAGTAGTTGATTATCGCAATGCATCAACAAACAAAACACATCTCTTAATCCCTAACCTGTGTTGAACAGAGATCTCTACTTCTTCGTGGATTTTAAGTGTTCAATGACGACAGAGGCAGCATTGCGACCAGGCGCCCCCATTACGCCACCTCCAGGATGTGTGCCACTCCCACAAAGATAAAGCCCCTTCACAGGTGTTCTGTAACCTGACCTGCAAAAATAAAAGTTTTCATGGAACTGCAATCGACACTGCTAATGCTGTAATTTTATAAAAATATGCTTTCTTCGGTTTCCAAAATGGAGAACTTTTCTGAAAGTGCTTCTGTTATTAGTAAATTGTGTAGAAAAGAAAATATACATACCAGCCTTTGATTGGTCGCATCAGGAACATAGAATCTAAACTCATGGCGCCATGGAATATGTTTCCTCCTGTTAAATATGTACCCAAGTAAGATATCTAACGTTGGTGATTCCTGAGAACATTGCTTGTCTAAGGGTATTGATAACCAATATCTGAAAAAACTTGATCAGATCTGCTGAGAAGAAGATTTTCTTGAAAAGTTCAACACATTTAATAACTATCATGGTATTTTTGCCTTATGGATAATTTATATCAGTTTCTGAAATTTACCTGTGAGTCCAAATTCTCTTTCAAGATCAGGAGGAGTCAACATGTCATACCCAATGATGGAGGAGCTGAACCCAGGCGCATATTCGTCAATCAAGGAGAAACATCTTTGAGCAAATGATTCCTGAAATGAGTATGTTATCCAGAAACTAACGTTATCAGCAATATTTCTCAAACTATGTAACAGCTTATAAGCAATGAGAAGCTAGTCAAGGAATGTCTTGTCATAATTCATGGCATAAGTGTCGATAGCTTCAACAGTTGCCATATTTACTATTTTCCTCAAGAGACATTTCAAAAGATAAAAGCACGAGTAAATTCATGTAAACTCGTGGATATTCCATTTGCAGGAGATTTCAATAACCTCGTTAAAAAGCAAAAACACATGTAATACATCTTTTTGATACATAGAGAGGAGAGAAACAACTCACTCTGATGCTAGGGTCTTGCCAAGTTCCTTCCAAAAGTTTATAGGGTGTATACTGGACAAAAAGATTAATCACATGCTGACCTAAGATTAAGAAAAACAAATATTGTAAGTTACTCATAATCAACCACATCATCCATTTAATCAATTCTTATCCATCGATTAAGTATAGAATATAGAAGCATAGATTGTACGCTTCACTAGCTTAAGTTTTTGGGGATACTTGTTGGCATTATGTCTTGACCAAAAATAATTATTCTATAAATATCAACACACTAGAGAAGTCGATCTATGTGGTTGGCTTGTCCAATCCAATCTAGCCCATCATCCATCATTCCAACATGTAAGTAAAAGTATTGTAAGTGTTGGGAACAATATACTAAATTGATTAAGCTTTGGGATTAGGTAAAATCAAAGTCAACAGGTAGTAAAAAATTATCAGCACAGTGTTTTAACACATCCTATATAAAAGAACTGAAGAATATTATCAAATCATGTACCTGGTGCACAAGATAAAAGATAATTCCTCATTAAATTGAAAGAAGAATATTGGTAGGGTCTTGTACAAAGATAGGCAAACAAAACGCAAACCAAGTAAGGAGAAAGAATTAGCGGATGTCCATTCCAGAAATTGCCAGAGGTATTACCTATGTAGTAAAACTCTAACTGGAATACATGAGGTCCAATTTCTTTTGACCAATAAAAAGCAACATGGTTCGACCACATTTTAATGAACAATTCCTAGCACATCCTCAAACTTAAAGAAAGGTAAATTTTCCATCTTCTACCATGTAGGATGATGAATGCATGTCCTCTCCAAAAGGATATTGGGATGTTCATAAACTTGTGTATTATCCATATCTACCACTTTTTTCCACCCTCTGCTTTACAGATACAGGATTTGAATATCAAGAGAAGTTGAGGCAAAGGACAATATTGCATAAAGTTAAAACAAACAAACAAACAAAAAAGATAATATGAGATCAACAAGGTAGCAGAAGAACTTCATACAGTGATTCATTGTCCTTGCTTCTGCCTATATTTACCCAAAACAAGTAGTTTAGTTTATTTGTTGAATACTGGGAGTGCTAAGGAAATTCTTTATACCATAGTCAAAACCATTCCATTTATAGTCAACTTCAATTTTATCCTTTGATCTTGTAAGAATGTCAATTCCTTTTTCCTCTTTGCTATATTATGCAAGCTCAAATGAATCAAATCCAAGAATCTAGGAGACTACAGTTTCCCTTCCAGAAAAAGATCAGTGAGAATCACACATCAACTGTCAAACTTATTTTGGCACATCTAATGCCATCTCAAGCACAAATTTTGAAGTGTTTGTAAAACAATAACTAGAATAGCTAGATCATATTACTGAAAAAAAAAATTAACATCTGCATTTGTCATACCAGGTGGAGAAATGGTGTGATCCAAGACAGAAGGTATTGTCATTTCAATGATTGGTCTTCTTGATGGTATGCCATTCGAAGCATCTCTGCTAGCTGCATCAATTTCCTCCATGCTAAAAGCGCAAATGAAAAGCAATAACTTTATTATGGCACAAACTGCATAGCAACCACATAATTGATCTAATACCAAGACAACTCATCTAATTGATCAAGTTCTATCTCCAGGAAGCTAGTCAACAAAAAGTGACTAATCTTGTGAAAACCAACAATAGTTGGGCCTAGCAAGCAGTTTTAACCATTGCGCCAGAAAAATTACTAGCTGCAAATTTGTGGGGATTCCACATGTTCTTGCAAGTCAAATTCCCATTATTTGAATTCCTTTTGCAATCAAGTTTCTTCAAAATTAGTCGCAAATGCATTAAGTATTAGAATAACCATGGATATAGTAGAACACTTGCTTAAATGGCATGTATAGTCTCATATATGATGGAAAATTTAGATGTAGACAACCTATGAGCATGTAAGCAGTGATCAATGTACTCTCTTTACCAAACTCAACCTACCTTTCAGATCCGATATGTATAGTACCCATATGTTGAGGGCCTGGATCAAGCACATTTGAATTGCAACACTTAAATTGTGGCAACCTAGAAACAGCAAGATTTATTTTGGTTGTTCCCTGTTCAGTGAAATAAAAATAGAATACAATCAAAACAACAGTTTATGGTGCTTTTCTTGCTAGGTAAAGTAAAGACATGATAATAGATGCAGCTACATGCAAACGCTAAAGCCTTCAAGAATGTGCATGGTTACTTCAAGCATACAGCATAGGCACTGATGAGAAATCTCACGTTTTGTAATTAGTTGACAAATAGGTCCTTGCCAAATCAGTCAAACCAACCAATCCAGACAGCTTTTTCTTTGGGTATGTATATGATGGAATAGAAACTTGGTTTTCCAATTTTTAAAAAACTTTTGCCTCATTTTCCAATATATGATAATAATCAGATCATGAAGATTCAACCTTGATCAATGCATTCTAGATGGCATTTAAATGTTGTACTGTGGAAATTTTTACTAATTTATTTACAGTTTCTGTTAAAAAGTGTTACTTTAAAATTGTAAGAGGATCTTACTGAGCTGTAGTCAATGTTTTTGATGGCACAGAGAAAATCTTCAGGAAGGATATTGGGAGGTACAAGCTCCTGGATGAAGGTAGAAAAACCATTTCAAACACCATTAATGCAATATGAATGTTAATTGAAATATTGTCATACCACAAAAGTTTTGTAAGGAGTCGCATTTGATAGAACAGCTGATGCATGGATTTTTGTTCCATCAAGCAGTGCAACCTGAGGGAAATAATTTTCAGTAAATAAAACTGCAATTAGATTAAGCAAACAAATTAAGGGCTCACTCCAGTTGCCATTCCAGTAGCCTCATCCAGTATGACTTGCTCAACCTAATAAACAAAACCAATTACTATCAATTTAGAGATTAAAAACTTGCTGAATCATATAAGATAATCACACTAATTTCAGCTGAAGAATTACTGACATATCTGCATGAGTCAATGGTGTAGTCAAAAAATTATTTGGGTGGGGTCACTTGAGTTCAAGTGAAAACATCTTGACACAAATAGAAAATATGAAAACAAAAAGTAAAACAACATATGAGATGTAATAATGTTCAAAAAGATTTAACAAAAAGGATGACATAGAAAGTGAGCGATGACTGTAAGCAAGAAAGGAGTGGCGATGGGAAGTGAGGGAGGAGAGTGATGGCAGCGAGCAAGAGAAGATAGTGGCGAGAGCAAGTGAGAGAGGAGAGCAGCAATGGCAAGCAAAAGAGGAAAGCGGTGGGAATTAGTTTGGTGTGTAAAAAATTTAGGGCAGCTAGTATTGCAAGTTATCTGGTTTACAGGAAATATTAAAATAACATCAAACAACATATGTATATATAATTTAATAATTCTGACAATGAGAGTGTTGGACATTTTACACTAGGTATAATGTTTGATTGATTTAATATTTTGCAATATGAAATTAAATACCACTAGTACTTAATGCTTGAACAAAAATCCAGTGGGGTGGTCACTCAACCCCACTAGATATACAGTAGGTACATTATAGGCATGAGTCATTAGTAATGTACTTAAACAGTTAAACAAAGTAACTTTTTTGCATATCCCAAAATTTGAATGCAATGGGAAAGATTTAGAAGTGTCCTTATAGATGGGAGAAATGAATATTTCTGAAAAATTACCTCTGCATTAGTCATAATATGGGCGCCTGATTCACAAGCAGAATTACTAAGGGCCTTTGATACTGCACCCATTCCTCCTTCAACATACCTGCAACAGTAGTCCCTCTCTCTTGAAGAACACTTCTTTTCTAATGCTAGAAGAAAACCATATGGATTTGCTTGATGGGTGCAAAAAGAACACAAAAAATCTAATCCCAAACAAAAGTAGAGTCTTTCTTAAAAAAATTATACTGAAAACACAAAGAGACTTGAATTTCAGTTGAGAAAATCAGGCACAATATTCAACATAAATGCTTAGATGAAATGCCTAAAGCGACTTCATATTATCATATATTATATTACCTCTATCCATAAACAAGCTATAATGTATATCTGACATAGGAACTGGCATAAGGAGGTCATACTGTTCATTCTTAGACTGAATGCTTGATATATCAAACATCAAATCATGCTTTAGAGAAAAATATATGGCAGATATGACAATATATACATACGACCAAACACCACGTTCTCCATCAGTCTCTCCCATTACATGATGCAGTAAGACATATCCGGAACCAGGTGTATGAACACTTGCCTGCAGTAGAATTTTGATAAAAGAACAAACTACATGAGCATTGATAGAAAATAGTTGCGTAGTGTGAAAGTACTTAGAACTAGAGAACTAACAGTTGACTTCAGCCAAAAGGACCATCAATCAAGCAAAAATGCAAGCCGTTGTGTGATAATAGGAGAAACAATGGAGAATCCATAGAGTACCCAAGAAAATTTTTTTAATCAACTACCTTCTTGAAGTATCCAGAGTGTAAATGCTTACTTAATACAAGAGACACTCAATGTAATGGCATATAATCTGACATGCAGCAATGCCTCATTAACAACAACTAATAATAAAATAACAGCAATCTTATTTTCTTTACAGCTCACCAAGCATCAATATGAAGCACTTTGGCCTCCCAAGATGCAGGATCAATCCTACATTATATCAATCAGCCTCCTTGATTGAATTTACTTTTCTATTCCTAAAGCATCTGACATGCATCAAGCTGCAAAATAACTTCATTACATGTGCAAAAAAAGAAGAAAAAAATACTTGATAATTAAATTTAGATCACTAATACACAGATCTTTCCTAGAATGCAATGTAACAAATTCCAACGAACAATGACAAATAAATACTTAATCACAACCAGAAAAAAGATAAAAAGGATTTTTTTTTCAATTTGCATGACCATTGACAATAAGATGCTGGTTGAATGGATATTCTTACCGTAGTTCCAATAACAGCATCTGTGGCCAGTGTTGCCTTTAGTATCTCAGTCTGCAATATACTAAAGAAAATGAGAGATGAATTGCTACATTAAATACTTGCCAAAACAAATTTGTGAACCAATCCACTAAGAAATCAACCTCAAACCAATTGTTCAAAACCTTTGATGCGGGAGAAAGCAAAAGATCCATGAAATCCCTACCAAAAGTAGGATCAATTAGGAATAGGAAAACAATTTTTGTAATGCACTCTCCCATCAGCAATGGAAAAGTGACCAATGCAGTGCTTTGAGCAAAAGTAGTTTAAGCATAAGTTTATTGAACACATTATTTAACTCCCAAAATGCTTTTGAAAAGTTTGGATAAGCATTCCGAAAGAACTAGTAAAACCAAAATTTTTGTATCGATTTGATGTTAAAAAAGCTAAAGGTGATAGGTAATGAGTAATGAGAGCACTCACAACATATCCTTTTGTCCTAATGTCACAGTTTGTTGGAGAAGATGACCCCAAAATGTGGATTTTCGTAATTTATCCTTCACTTGACACATTAGGGATGAAAGATCATGACTGATTTCTGGAGTTGGTGAGTCAAGAAGATAATCCATAAATCCACAGAATTTCTTTAGTTGCTCTTCATATCTGAATAATAGAGAGAAAAAATTTCATAATCTACATGCTTTCAGTTATTGAATTAAACCAATGGTCTCCATTGCATACGATATATTTGTAAAAGCATAGGGACCCCTTTTATATTCTCAAAAAAAATCATATCGGTACACAATTTGACATCGGGTGTTTGGGGGATCATTCTACACGTATATGAACCTCTATCATTCAATAGCTGATAGATTGACAGACAATATGGAAGCTATTTCTAGATGATGAATCAGATTGTTACAAATTGGTCGTAAAAAACATGCCTTGAATGGGTGAAGTTTACTAGCAATCAGCAAATTTTATGTGCTTTCATCTTTTGCAAAAGCAATGATGCCTAGAATAGGTAAGGATTAGAACAAGAGAGGATTCCACCTAGGAAAAGATAATGCGTCCTTCTTTGAGAACTTGGCAATCTCCGAATGGTTGAAATCAGCATCAGGGCCCAGAAGTAGATATTGGCCGTCGAGGCAAGGGGTGAACGACGACGGATTCCTCCGAAGAAGCTTCAGGCCGTGTCTCGCCAACTCCAAATCCCTTCAGATACGCAAGTCAATAGGACAAAGGACGAGATTTCCAGAGTTGCGAATGAGAAGGGAATACCGGATGACGGAAGGACGGAGGAGACTCTGCAGGTAGCTACATCGAGAGAAGCGAAACCCAGGAACGATCTCCTCAGTGACGGCGGCGCCGCCAAGGACGTGTCGCCTCTCAAGGACGGCAACGGAGAGGCCGGCACGGGCGAGGTAGGCGGCGGCAGTCAGGCCGTTATGGCCGCCTCCGATCACCACGGCGTCCCACTTCTTGCCTGACGCAGCAGCGGAGGTGGAGGAGAACGCTCGGCCCCTGCGCCGGGCACGGAATGCCGATCGCCACATGCTCGAGATCTCTGCTGTTACTGCAAACAGTGGTAGAAAAAAAAACCCAAAACTGAAAGGTATAATTAACTTTTTAAATAAAAATTATGCGAAAAATCTATTCAATATTCTTATGGTCTATTGGCTAGGGCAAATGAGCTAGAATGTAGTAACCCATGTTCAAAACCCTATTGATTCATCTTTTTTTTTTTTTGAAAATAATTATTTTTAAATAAAAATTATATTAATCAAAAAATTTTAAATATTATGAGAGATTTATTGATTAATTAAAATTTTATATTTTTTAAACTAAATTAAAAATTTATATAACCTAAAAATGGTATTCCTTGTGCAAGAAATAATGAAATAATTAATTTTCTTTAATTTAAATATTTGAAATAATTGGAAGCTCAGCAATCCTTTTGGAGAAGAGAGGTAATCCTTGTCACAACAGATTCCTATTACAAATTTGTGATAGGAATTTGGACCGTTCGATTTTAAAATAGAAGATTAAATCCAAGTCATCGCAATCATCCATTCAATCTACGACTTGGATTTAATCTTAACTTTAAAATCGAACGGTCCAGATTTCCATCACAAAATTTGTGATGGAAATCTATTATGACAAGTAGCTTTATTTTTTGGGAGAATGTGCAAGAACTCCTTCCTTCCCCACCCAAATGTATTAATTAATTAATTACCATGTGCCATGCATAATTATAAAACCAAATTTGCAAAGTATCAACAAAATATTATTTTTTTGCAAAATAACTTCCAAAATATTTATTATTATTCTATGGCAATCATTTAACCTGAAAATAAGGTTAGCAATTTTACGAACCCTTTGTTTGGAAACCGAGCGGGAGATGAGAGGAGCTATCGTAGTAAAGGAGTAATTCCGGGTCTTGATTACGTGACACAATATTACTTGAAACCGCCCCTAGAGCCGCACGATCAGGATGGAGTTGATTCTGACCGCCCATGATCAGATGGCTGAGATTAAACCTGTCGAATCGTGCGGCTGTGAGAGAGAGACACGGGAAGCAATGAAATTCGATCAGTACCGCTTAGCACGTCTGGTAGATCCGGTGACGGAGGGGTGACGTCATCCGCTATATATAATACATCAAGACAGGACTCCTTCGAGTCCGCCGTCGGCGTCTGCAGGGAGTGACGCTGTTGACGGGGAGTGCTGTCGACAATTTATATATCCACAACAGAAATCAAACCCCAAAAGGTCTGAAGAACCTTTCAGGCCATTGGAAACACAGCCTTCGCCTACTCCTACTCCAATGTTCTGATTGAAATCCAGATATGATTGCTACGAGTTCAGAATCTAGTCGTAGCTTTGAGTTTGATTTAGTGGAGAAACAAACAGAGGAATCATAAACAGTATGTCACTTTGGTTTATAAGCTTAACTCCTTCATCATGAAACTGATACATACATACCTCTTGATGCAATTCCAATTTCCACAGGATACTCTGAAGCCCAGTCCTCCAGAGAAGCAGGTGATGAAGAAGGCCACTGTCATACAGGTTTTGACCACAACTTTCTTCTACATGTTGTGTGGAGTACTGCTGGGCTATCAGGCTACGCAGCCTTTGGCAACAATGCACCTGAAGGCAACTCAGCGTGCTGCCGTGATCTTCCCTTTCTTCGATGATTTAATTTCTTGGGCCTCACTGGGGCTCTTGCATTCTGTCCACTGACTGTGTTTTTCCCTGTGGGCAGCAAAAATTCGCAAGTACTCAGCGACATGGACTTAGCTATATCAGCTGTCTGTTAGTCTCCTCGGTGATAGCATGCAGGTGGTTATGGGTTAGTACGTGCAGTGGTTATAAGTTGGTACTGTTGGATTTGAGAGGTGTCCTAAGCCAATCGCCTTACGATTATACTATTTATTGAATAAATAACAATTCACTATTTGAGTGCACATTCCATACGTCTAAGTTATGTTAAGAAAGTCAATATCTGATCTAATTGATATTGGCACGATAAAAATAAGGTCGGATCCCATAGCTAACTAGCTTAGCTCGATGCCCAATCTCCCAGCTAGCTTGGCACATCACTCGAGCTTTGGGGAAGTCAGGTCCAAGCTAACTTAAGTCTTGAGCTACATTGCGGCCAAGCAGCCCCGAGTCACATTTTGGTCTAGCATTCTCGAGTCATATCTCGTCATCTCAGTCCTCAAGTCCAAGCTAACTAAAGTCCCGAGCTACATCTTGGCCAAGCAATCCCGAATATATAATTCAGTCCAACTCGATCGTCTTAGTTTTGAGTCTTATCTTAATTAGATAGAGTTGGCTCGAGCTCTCCTTACTGCCCGAACACTCCTCTCAGTGACTGTTCGAGCTCTCCTCTTAGTGATCGCTTGAACTCTGCACATCTAGTTTCGTGGTCGATCTCCAACTGTAGCTTTGACCGACTTCCTCGACTTCATGACCAAGTTCATGCTTAACTTCTGGAATGCTCGAGCTCCCTACTCTAGCCCAGTGGTCGAGTTGCCTCTCGGCTCTCTGGTCCACTAATCCCATGACCTACTTAGTACCCTCCTCGGTGCCTTAATTACGATTAGTGCTCAACTGACTCTACTCCTTTCACTCCATTATTCAACTTGTCAGATAGTCATCAAAAGGACACGTGCAATGATATAATATTTGAGGGTAGCTCACCTATTTTATTAATACCGCATGATATAACAGGGCATGGTCTGGGACTGTACCAAACATGAGTGATAGGACCCTTCACTACTATGGCAATGAGATATTCTCCTTACCGAAGATGGGATATCACATTTGAATCGCTCCTCTAATGACTTTATATAATGATCTTGCTCCTTGTAGACACAAATATGTGCACACTCATACAAACACTAGTCGCATCCTCTGCATTCCATCTTTTGTTCTTCTTTTTCATCTTCTGCCAGAAAGCTAATTTGAGCGTCGGAGCGGCTGAGCCAAAATACCCTTTGGCCCCATTTTGATCATTTAAAAATTTATATAAATTTTTAAAAAATATCTCTCAATTATTTTAATTTATTTGATTCGATTATAAATTTTAAAATTAGACTAAATCCAACGGTCTACAATCAATTGATCATAATACATTAATCATCTGTTGATTCACAAATTAAGCACAATATAATTTTAGAAATTGACTAGTCCACATAATAATCGATTGATATTG
>JBBMKF010231519.1:0-17010 GCA_037834155.1 Curcuma caesia
GTTTGGACACCGAAGCAGAGGGCAAAGCAGGGTTTCGAGCTAGTCTTGGAAAGAAAGGGTCAGATGGATCAATGGAACAGTGACGGGTGGAGCTCACGATGATCAGAATTTTTGTGGTTTAGGACTGACTATTTAAGATTTAAGATTTATTTTTTTTTCAAAATATTCAATTTTCACACTCCATTAATTTTAAAGATAATTAATTCGATCACGTTGAAATTCTTTATTGATCATCACAATAAATCAAAAATATAGTTGAATTCTATCAAACAATTTAACATCATAAATTTTTTTAAATCTCTCAAAGTATAATATATTATTGATGAAATTTGAACTTTTTACGGTATCACATCATAGTTTCATGAATTTAAAATTTATGATTTAAGAATGAGTGGAATTTGCTCTTAGAACATAGTTGACTTGGTTACGATGAAACAGATTTATAGAAAAGGACAAAAATTTGAATCTCCATGAAGTCAAATAATACCTTCTTCTATCCTGATCAATTATAATTTTTTGATTCATCTCTTCACAGATTACCATGAGATCGATCATGTGGGACTGTTAGAGTAGTAGATTCCACCTTTTGCAGAAAAAAATGAATGAAAGTTATAATAATCAAGAATAATTATTATTTGTGATTATGTAAAAATTGAAGATCACCGTTAGAGTCAGTATATAACGGGGCAGGATGATATGTTAAAAATTCATCATCTAATAAGGTGGATGAAGCCGACCCATCATCCTAACTGATAAAAAAAATTTCAATCTAATCTAATATGGGTTAAATGAATCGATCCATTAAAAATTATATATATATATAAATTTTTGATTTCATATTTATACACTAATTAGTAGAGAATTTATTTCAATAGAATTTTTATAAAAATGATACACGAGTTATATTTTTTTTAAAAAATAAAAAATAATAAGAATATAGATTTTAAAAAAACAAAATAAAAATTTATTTTTTAAAAAAATATATAACTAACAAAAATAATTATATTATAATTTTAACTAAAACTAATACATCACCAATTTTTACTCAAAATATAAATATAAAATATAAAAATGCTTTATACGAGATCATTGGAGTTCCGTCATGCAAATAATTAAATTTGACTGTATATATACAAACTTTATTCGTAGACTGAATTGAAACATGTAAATGTGTTGTAGGAAGTCGTTGACGTTCAATCATATTTGTATTTTTAAAGTCATTAAAAAGCGTAAAAAATGGTCTTATAATAATTTTGACCAAATGTATAATAATTTTACTACATTTTATTTAACAGTGTGGCCACGTCACGTATCCAAAGTTTTAAATTTTTTTTACAATTTCAAAAACAAGTATCGCTTTTCGTTAATATCTCTCTCTTCTCTTACATTCAAATTTTTTCTTTCCGGATTCAAAATTTTCTCAATTCATTCAAAAATATACTTCTCTCACTTTGAACAGTTAAATTCATATATAAGGACATAAAAATATTAAAGAGATTTATAAAAATATAATAATTTTAATTTGAAGTAGTTTGAAATTCTTTAAATCTATTAGTTAATTTTGAACAAAAATAATTGATAAATTTATATTATTCAAAATTTCAAAAGTTTAATAATTTTCAAATAAAGAAATCCTTAATAATTTATTGATGATGTTGATTAGTGAATATCATATTGTCCTATGCCTTATAATAAATTTGTGATAACTTTTATAAGTTCAAAAATTCATTTTTTTCAATTTATATCTGTCAAATTCAAATATGATAGTACGAATAGAGGCTTCTAGAAATATATTGCTTTTGATTTAAAATAATTTAAAGTTTTCTAGATTCATCAATCAGTTTCATCTGAAATCGACTAATAGACCTATAACATTTCAAAACTTAAATGTTTGATATTTTTTGAATAAGGGAAATCTTAGAAATTCATTAGTGACGTTGACTAATGAGTATCATTATCTTATGTCGACTTTGTGATAAATTGTTTAAATATTTGTAAGTTCAAAAATTCACTACTATCAATTTATGCTATCAAATTTTGGCACGAGGGCATAGTTACGTTAAGTATGCTTATAGAAGTACATTAATTTTAATTTGAAATGATTTAAATTTTTTTGAGATCTATCATCTAATTTTATTTTTTAAATTTAAATTTGACAATGTAAATTGAGAGATTCTTGATCCTCACCCACGAGATTTAATAAAATGCCAATAATTTTAACTAGTTAAAACTATTAGATTTAATAATTTTATAAAATTATTGCATAAATATAGCACTTTTCAAAACTATTATAGAAAAAGCTTTAACCAACTAGAATTGTTAGATATATCAATTTAATGTAATAGTTATGACTGAATATAACAATTTTTGACCGGTCAAAATTATTACATAAATGAAAAAAATGTTATATACTTTTTTTTAAAGATATTCGATCACTCTAAAAACATGAGAATTATCATATTTTTTGTTGCATTTGTTGAACTTAAATGACTCTTCATCTATATATTCAAATTTAAATTGTGAGTGAAAAAATCATATAATAATTTAAATTGTAATTGTTATGAATTATTTTTGAATCATTTGATTATTTTGAAAGTATGATTAGATTTTAAAAAGAATTGAGCAATAATCAATTAATAACCAAATTGATTAAATCAAAATCGAATAAATAAAATATTTTTTTGACAAATTAAATTGATCGACTTAATAAAATTTAAAATTTTAAAATTAAGATCAAATTGATTAAATCATTTTTTTAAATTAAAATTTTGAATTAATCGAGCTGAACTTTTAAATTCCAATTAGATTGGGTAATTTGATTTAACCGACCATGTGCTTACACGCTCTTCTGCAAAAGGTAGAATCCACCATCCTAACGGTCCTATAAGATTGGCTCAACGACCATTTATGAAGAGGTAAATCAGAAAACTACAGTTGATCATGATGGAAAAGGGTATTACTCGACTTCACCAAGATTTAAATCCTTTTCCTCTTCTGTAAGTCTGCTCCATTGTAACCAACTCAGCTATGTCCCGAGAGCACCTGTGAGCTCACAGACTCATAGAATGCATCTATGTATTTGACTAAATTTTAAATAAAAAATAACTATATAACATGTTATAAAGAACATCTATATATTCAAATTCTAAATAGAAGATAATTATTTAATAATTTTATTCAAAATTATTATGTAATATTTTTTAAAAATTTAAATTATTTGTAAATTTATAATTCATTTAGTCATTTTAAAAAATTTACAATATAATTTATATCATTTTTTAAAAATTATATATTTTATTTTTAGAAAACTTTATAATTCATATAATTTATACAATAATTTTGATAAAAAGAGGTGCAATTCTATAAAAAAAATACCATTCACAACAATTTTAATCATATTCATTTCAGTGAAATAACCTCTCTTTTTGTAAATTTAAATATATATATATAATAATAATTTAATAAAATTCTATAATGAGCATATAAAATCAACTGAGTTGAGTTTAGAATCGAAATCCTCGACGGCGGCAACGGCCATGCAACCGTACTGCTTCTGTTCAACCGGCGGATGCAACCGCCAGCCGTCCCATGGCGAAGAGACGTACTCTATCGCCTCCTTTTTCCATTCCCCCTCTCGCTTCCCTCCTCCCCACTTCTCCATCGATCGTCCACGACGATGAGCGCCGCCGCGGCTTCCCCTGCTCCTCCTTCCTCCCTATACGCTGCTGGCGCAGGAGGCGATGGCGGCGGCGGCGACGGCGATGACCCCAACCGTCCCCGGCCCTCCGAACTGTTTCACAGAGTTGGCGCAGGCCCCATTGTCCCTGAAGAAGGAGAGGAGGAGGCTGAATCAGAGGAGGCAGAGGATCAGGCGCCGGCCGACGGCGGGGAAGGCATAGGAGAACCTTCTCGCAGGGCTAAGCGAAGGGGAAAGAGCGCTCCGGCGGGTCCGCAGCAGTGCGGGACGTGCTACAAGGTGTTCCCCTCCATCAAGGCCCTGCACGGCCACATGCGGAAGCACCCGGCGATGTTCCGTCGCGCCGCGATCTCCTTGGTGGAGAAGGACTCGAGCCCGGAGGACCGGCGGTTCGTGTGCCGCAACTGTGGGCGCGAGTTCCAGACCCGGCAGTCCCTCGGCGGCCACTCCGCCAGCCACAAGGGCGAGAACGGGTGCTACCAGAAAGCGAAGGAGGAGCGGGAGTACGGGCCGGCCAAAGGGCGAAGGAAGAAGAAGACAGGAATCAGCGAGGAAGAAGCTGCAGAGGAAGCGCGGCGGTCGACGGCGGCCATGCTGTCGTTTGTGTTCGCCAAACAACCGCGTCCGGCGCCGCTGCCTCCGGCGGAGGTTCCTGTTCCGATCGCTCCGCCGCCGCGGCCTCCGGCGGAGGTTCCTGTTCCGATCGCTCCGGCACCAGCGCCACCACAAATTGCAACCGAGACGAGAACGCTAAGAAAGGAGGGGGAGGAGGAGGAGCTAGACTTGAATAAAATTCCCGACGAGTCCTCTCCGACGGAGACGACGACGGAGAAGAACAGCTTGGAGTTTGACCTGAACGAATCGCCAGAGGAGACGGGAAACACGAAGAAGAAGAAGAGGCCGAAGGTAGACTTGAACGAATCCCCGGAATCGTCGACGAGCGCAAACTGGAATTGGAATAGCGACGTTGGTGGTTCCGTCGCTGCACCGGAGACGACGAGGAAGCGGAAGGAGAGGAAGAAGAAGAGGTCGAAGCTGGACTTGAACGAGTCGCCGGAGGAGAAATAGCGGGAATGGGAATGGCGGGAATGGCAGTTCAACCTCTCCCCTTCCCGCGATGAGAGAGAGGGAGAGATTTGCTTTAATATCTAAATTATATATTATTTTCCTAAATAAAAAACAACAAAAATTTCATTGTAATACATTTATTATTTTATGTATTTCCAAATGTGAAAGTCTTCATCATTATTGGTGATATATCTATTTTCTCTTGTCATAGAATAAACTAAATAAATTAATATTTAAATAAATGTAAATTTTCTCGAAAAATTTTAATTCCAAATATACAACAAATTAAGGGCATCCTTGTAATTATATATATTTTTTCCTCTTAATTTGTGATAGTGCATGTTCCTATATAATCCTCTCGCCTCTTCTCTCTCTCTCTCTCTTTCTCTCTCTCATGGGTTTTGGGCGAAAAATTCCACCTTTGTTGGTAGCTCTACGTTCGAATCTCCCATCCGGAAAACCCTAATCGCCACTTCCGCGGAACTAGGTACTTATTCACGTCGATCCTTCCGCTGAATCTGCAATTTGTTGGTTTTGGTGGTGCTTCCGCTGAATTTGTGATCTAATGGTTTTGAGATACCATGGTTTCGTTTTAGTTGATGATTTCGGATGAGTTTTATTGGATTTAGTTTGTTTTTAGCTCAAATTTTCTTCCTTGATCTTAATTTTGTGCCAGCAATGAAAAGATCTGCTGGGCGTCGATCAAATTTTGATCCTAAATACGATCTTGAAGCTTATTGCGATCTTTCCTTGAATTCAATCGCCAAAGTTATCGATCAAGATTGGATTTTGATACGATAGCCAGATTGATACATAGTCGTTGAACCGTAAGGGTTAATTGGATGGAGTCTTTCGATGCTAATAATTATTTGCCTCCTCGTAAGCGTCTGCTCGCTGAACTTAGGAGGGAGAATTCCGAATTTGATTACCTGCCGCCAGTTCCTTTTGTTTCGGGTGATCTTGGCGCTCGGCTTAGAGGTATTATTAACTCCCCAGATTCGACTCCAGAAAAGATCATCGAGGTTTCCAAATCTGTGGCTTTGGCAGCAACTGAAATTGCTGCGGTAGCAAGAAAAACTGCAATTGAGAAAGCTGCAGCAGCTACAAAAGCTAAAGCTGATGCCAAGGATGCATTGCTATTTCTGGATTCCATCACCATGAAATGCAGAAAAGTCTGTTCGAACAAAATTAAAATAAGGAAAAAACATATCCCAATAAAGCTCCTATATAAGACTTACCATCCTTCTGGAAGCTTAGAAACTGATGAAGAACTAACAAGGAAGCTGCATCATGCAATGAATAGTTCACCTATAATCTCCAATCATAGGGAACAGCTGACTTGGAATTCTGGGCAAGAAGTTCCATGTAACAGTGATGAAGTCTACAATGAAACTGCACATGATTTTAATGTGGAGAGTATCACAAGTAACTATTCTGATGGGAAAACCGTTGTATGTTCCAAAGCTGACAATTTTGAGGAGGAAGAAAAATTCTGTCACCGCAAGAAGAAACAACAAAATGAGTTGTTCAGATCAGTAGCTGGTACTAGGAAAGTGAGAGTTAAGCAAAAGAAGTTGCTTTTGAGTCAATGCAACCTTAGAGATATAGTAGAGCCAAAAAAATTATCACCATCTGAAAATCTTTCTTCTTTTAATAAAGAATCAAATTTGGATTCTGCAGAAAGTAATATGTCTTCAGATGATACAGAAGTGGTTTCTGATGGTGGAGTCTCAATGAAGATTACTTCGGCATGGAAATGCAAAAAGGATCAGGGCATCACAGTACTCATCGGATAGTAATATATTGAAAGGATTTTGCGATCCTTCGGCAACCACTTTCTCTCCTGGGTGCCTGTACGATAACTATGCCCACAAGATGAATTTTTGGAGCATAATTGGTATTCTCATAACATATCCAATGTGGAAGGGACTCAAACAGATCCTTTGCTAAATAGTTGTTTGTTTTCAGTTTTTCTTCTACCAGGTGCTTGCTTCATAATTTATGTGCAATAGTGGCTTGCTTTTGTTTCTTCCAATGCTTCACTTCATGTTATTATTTCTAGTACAGGACATTTGTGTTATTCATATTTCAAAATCAATGCTAAATCTATTACTAGTACAAATCAATGGCTTGTTGAGAGTGATAATACTAATTTGAGGGCTGATTAGGTTAGGAATTTGTATCTACTACAAAAATGTGTTCAAAGTAGTTGTAGATTCATGCTCCAAATATTGGAATTATACTTGCTGATGCTATTTCTTGCACATGAAAATTTTCCTATCAGTAATGATGCATTGCCATAGTTTTAAAAAATCGTTGCTTGGTTGTGTATGCTGATGCCTATGTGGATTTTCTAGGAGACTGCAATCTACATATACATTTGAACCAAGAAATCTTATTTGGTTCATTTGGACCGTTTATGTTTAATGAAATTTAGTTATATCCTAAGCTACTCTATTTAGTTGCTTGTAAGTTGTAAGTGTAAACTTAAATGCCAATTCTGCAAGTTCTAAACAATGATAATTGTTTTATTCCATGTGTTACCATTGTATGCTCAACATATATATTTTCTATGTGTAAGTATGGATCGGGTGTTCGATTCATCCATTCTCAGTTGCATGGATTTGTCTAAGTAGGAAATAGTATCCCAAAACTAGCAACCTTTCCATCAGTATAAGGAGGACAAAACATATTGATTACTGCAGGAGAACATTCAAAATTAGCCAGAAAATGCAGAAAGGTTGTGTCTCGCTTCTATGCTGTTAAATCAGCAGCCTTATAGAACCTGCTTGTCCAATGGCTTCCTTCTCTGGCTCCAAACTGCCGAGAAGTTCTTTCGACTCTGATAGCATGCCTTCAATCCATACACCTGACCGACCTTGTGGCTTGTGCTCCCATTTTTTTTCCCATCTGCTCTTGCGAGTTTGAGTTCCAGTACCGCCAAGCCTGAATAGAGAAGGGTACATTTCCATGCATCTTGAGTAAGCACCTTACCATTTTCTACCCCTCGCGATCCATTTTACAGTTGAAGAAGTGTTCTTACTGTCTCCGTGATAACTTCTGAGCAAAGGACATGGTCGATATCTGGAATTTGAGTATGTTCTCATGTTTGACTGTATCCCTGGCTTTCTTTCATTCTGAGAATATTCCTGAGAGGATTATGGCACCAAAAGGCTGAGGCCGCTATGAAACCCTCCCATCCACTTGAGACAAGCAACCTGTGATGAAGTTCCAGTAGCTCTGTCGGAATACTGCCCTACTGAAATACATACAAATTGCTCTGGAGTCTCTGTAGTAATCTCACTATTTGGATATCTTTCTGTGCTACAGCCTACAGTCATATTTTTTTTTTCAAGAATCTATGCAAATTTACCTTTCAATCAACATCCTTGTTATTGGTTTATCTAATTGATATTAATCTTCACCTCTTTATATCAGTTTCCTTGTCTTTTGTAAAGTTTGTGACCCTTCAACCAATCTATGCTAAGAAAGTTTGCATTGATGAACTCTTGTGTTGACGAAGAAACCTGCATCTTCAAATCTCATTAATTGAAGTAGTCAGTCGGGAAGATAATGACACATCTATTATCATGATAAACTTATTCTTCAATGTTTCTTTCAGCCCCCCTCTTCTCTTCACCACATGCAGAGCCCACACTTTTGGAATCAAGAACAATCCTGCATGTTGTTTCTTACAAATTAGGTGCCGAGAAAAAGAAGACTTGGTACCTAATTTGTAAATGGCCACCTCCAAGTCGATGTCAAGTACAATTCAGTTAGACAAGGGTGACGTTGATTTTTGATTTTTTATAGAGTACATAGATAGTTAAAAGTTACACATCTAAATTTATATATATGAATATGTAGAAATGCCATTTGTGAAGGAGAAAGAGAGACAATGGAATTTAAAAGATTACTAGAAAAGAGAGAATAAACTTTGGCATTTACTTTTGGGAAAAGAACAAGGAACATGACTTGAGGATGAGAGAATTAACATGATGAGGGCACAGATGACTGCTAGAAGTTCAAGTCATGTTAAAACACGTGAATGGGGATCAGACCTAGACCGTGTAGGAGTTATTGAGGACAATATGACATACTCAACTATAATAAAATATCATCATAGGCAAGGGCAATTAGCTTTGTAGTTAATATTCAACTACTTCAGATACCTTCTGAAAAATTCAATTCATATATTCATCCACCACTCAAAATTACCAATTCAGCTTGAGACAACAGCTATTTCCAACTTCCATAAGAATATTTGTTGAAGAACGAAATAATATAACAAAGCATAACTACTGTTTTACCGATTAGAAGAACAATAAAATTAAACTAGCCTTTAGGTTCAGTGTGCATGCTACAAGCATAACTAGCGTTGCTAGAGATCGAATCCAGCGACTTTGCAGCCATCAAAACACATGCATCGCCAACGCAATATATAAACAAGAATTGATATTTGTTACAAGATTGTAATATTCTGGGAAAAGTAGGAGAAAGTGAGAGAGAACTGGTTGCACTATTACTTATTTTTGGACGGTTGATCCCTCTTGGGGCCACCAAGGATACGAGATATCTGCAGACCTCTGCTGAAGGCCTGGTTGAAAAGCATCCTCGTTTGGAACTCTGAAACGAATGGGAACCAAGCTAAGAAAGCAATCGGAGTGAACAGCAACAATCCCATGATGGTTTCATAGCCTCTCGCTAGTGCCTTAACTGACCCCCACAGACTAGTTGGAACAACAGGTTTACAAGCTTGTGCAATCTGATGAAATAAAAAACGGTTCCAGAACTCAGAAGGTGAACCAAGATAGTGAGTTAGCATAGGAAAATTACAGGTAGTACTTACCAAGAGCAATCCCCATCCAGTAGGCATGAAAGCAAGAATACAAACAAAAATGTCTCGCACTGTCATGTGGGGGATGGTTATCAGGATTATTAGAATGGAAAGGAAGGTTATGAAGATAAGGCCCTTTATCAGACGAAAAACAAGCTGAAACTCTGCACTGAATTTTTTCCGTCCAAGTGATACAGTCTGGAGAAGTAAATCAGATGCAATTTTCAAACTAAGCGGAATGATGCAGAAGTACACAGATTAGAAGAAAACAGACAGTAATTTCCTGAGTCTTTATGCCACAAAAAAAAAACAGATTTTTCTTATTTTGTACAGTTAGTAGTGACAAATGGTTACTAGGTAAGCAAACTTCCTAAAAAATCCATGTAAGAAAAAAAATTTTATCATAGAAAAAGCGTCCTGTTAATTTTTGACAATGTAACTAACTATTTGAACCAAAGTTAAATAAAAGAAGATTTATTTGCGAAGATAACTCTACTGGATTTAGACCCAGGGTAATTTATATACAATACAGACTAATTATACAAGCAGCCATAATAAAGTTGCAATTTATATACAATACACACTAGTGCATCATAAAACGTCCATATAAGCGGTCCTAATACAAATTGCAACGAAGACAAGCCGTGCTAGTTTTATAAATTTATGTTTAGCAGGATTGTCCTTAAAAGTATTGCATGCTTTTGCTTTCAAGTTTATTTAGGGTTCATCAGATTCTGGACAAGTGCGGATGCCTTGTAGTGGCTAGAGCACCTTTTTCTCCTACACGGGGGTTTAGTTGCCGCCGTTGTAGTAAGCCACAACCTAGGTTTGTTCTTATCCTTGTTGACTCAACAGAATATGAAATGAACATTAGTATACGTCAAAATACCTAATCTTGAGAGAAATCCCACCATTACCTTATTTGTTCATTTGCTTGTAATTTCTCATATTACCCTCATGATTGTTAGTCATCATCTACAGCAAGTGGATAGGCCTCATAAAGTTATTTTTTATATTAATTATTCATGTGCATGCTATTTATGTGTTATATTTTGTGTCATACTGTGACTTTTATATGTTGGGTTATCACATGGTTTGGCAGATATGAGTAGTCCCATATCTATGAAGTTAGATCTACAGATATGGACTCTAGATCTACAGATCTGCATGTGTTCCAGTTTCTTTGATATTGTTGCTAGAAGTGTGACTTTATAGTTAATTATGATTTATGAAAGATGAATTTCCTTTATGGTTTCATGTATGGCTTGATAAGTTTATAATTATGGAAATTTTTTAAAATATATTCAGTTTGAAATTCTTTATGTGGTTTTATGTGACATAATTGATTTTTAACCTAGCAAGTGCCAAGAAAATTGTTGCAATACGGTCATAGGTGCGATGTCATGTCATGTCATGCCTTTGGTATGAAGACCCACATAGGGGGCACAAGATGCACTAGCCGTCACAGTATTACAAGATTCCGAATTCCAGTTATATATCAAGAAAAAATACTAAAGATCAAATGTTTCTTATGTACCTTCATGATGAGTAAAATTGCAAAGATCACAAGCCACGAAACTCCATAAACCTGAAAATATACAAAATTCAGTGTGATTGATTCAGTCCATGTAGTTATGGTAAGTACTACAATAAATTAACTTGAATAAAGATCGAATGAACTGCATATGATATGGAATAAGTACCAGCACACTCTGTGTATGTTCCGTTATACTCAATTGATAGACAAGCCCATATTGGTAGAAAAAAAACCGCAATGCCAGTAATATTTCAGCAATGATACCACGCTTCCCAGTGTACCTAAGATGTTCTTGTTCCATTTCCCACCATGATTCCCAACTTTTATCTGGTGCTACGCCAATTCCCCCGCTGTTACTGATCCACTTATTCCAGTCAGCCCAGTCATCTACAATCTTTTGCCACTCAAAGCCAGAAGGATTAAATAAGAAGGGTGCAAAAAGCCAGGTGCCAACCATAAACCACATAGAAGCAGTTATGAAAATGTATGCCACTGTGCCTCTGTATGATGATGCAAGGATCTCATACACCACAAGCAAAATCATCAATTCCAAACCCTTAACAAAGTGGCTACGTGAATATAACCTATAATTATCAGCAAACTTAGCGTGGAAGACAACAAACCCACGCCCTGTAGCTCTATATTCTGCACCACCATGGAGCAATGTCCTCCCATAATAATGTGTTTTGGTCCCCAGGGAAAAGGTAAAGAATACAGAGGCTAGTTGTAACTGCATTAGTATGAAATCAGTAAGTGCAGTGCGGAATCCCCTTTCCAGACCAATTTCCATCACCATTGGAAGAGCCATCAGGATACCAAGTTGCACAAAGGACTGGGAAGCAAGGGCAACCTGAAGAGGTTCATTGTGAACGAACCTCTGGCCAGTGGAAAGAAATCTATCAAGCCCACTAAGGACAAGGTATAATCGCCCATATAAAAATACATATACTGTCCACACCGTTACCTGCCAGTGGAAAAGAATAAATTTAAGCTAACTAGCATCAAGCAATAGATAAGGACAAAGGCAATGAGAAACATTGGAGGCATACCATTGTACTGAAATAAAAGCCAACAGTTGTAAAATAACATGACAACATTCTAAAGAAATCAAAGCGGTGTCCAAGCCTATATATGTCTCGGCTCAATGTCTGTTCGCCATTCCCATTTGCTATCTTTGCCTCAAAGAGTGAGATATGGTTAAGACCCACATCTCTACCTTTACCAACTTGCATGTATTCGTGATGCGTAACGTTACCTTCACGAAGTGTGGAGTTAAACCCTGCCAACAAAATGCCAAATTCATTGTGATGAATCTCCTATTTATAAAGATCATAAAATCAAAAGCAAATTTCAGACCTGCAAAGATATCTTCACTTAAATTAATAATCTTGGATGCCTTGCATACACCACCCCTTGTTAGGTGGAAAAGTCTATCAAAGACATCTGGATGACCATAATGAAACCGTACCCTAGCATCAACAAATTCATATATACAAGAACTTATAAAACTGAGATATATGATGAAAGAAGAAGAAAAGATAATAGACTTGCTTGTATGAAAACAGTTGAGAATTTTTTTAGCTTGTTATAGAATTTTTACAGGAGATTCACAAAAGTTCCTCCATACAATAATTCTTATCGTTCCTGATAGAATTAGAAAATATCGTCAGCTTTGATTATATGACCTAATTTTATAGAGGTAGGATAAATAGCAATATGGAAGATAATAAGAATAATAAATAAAATTGGAACAATGAGGTAGGGAATAATTTACAAAATAACATAACACTGATTCCAAAATTATCTCAACAATTAGATTTTGAAGAGTAAAAACTATGATGTAAAGAGATCAACTTAGCACCATATGGAACTTACTGCAGCTTACACAATAAGGTAAACAACTTTGGATAGAATTTTTCAACCATAACATCATCAGCTCAAGGTTGGAAATATATTCATCAACAAAAGAGAACAAGTATCAGTTTTGTAATTGGTAAAATTAGTCAACCAATATCTACAATAAACACAAAAAAGAACACATGACAATATAATGTGTTTTATTTACATCCCAGAAATATTCAGGAATCAACCATTACCAGAGGTAGAGATTTTGATACACAATGCATCATGCAGAATAATTGGATAGACAGGAGTATTCACATTTCACCAACTACAATGGAGTAATGGTGAAACCTCGCTACAATGAAATGATTATGAAAAAACAAACCAACACAGTGACCGTAGTTAGTAACACTTTTGCTTGAGAACAAAGCAAGTAATCATAAAAACCCACCTCAAAGGATTGGCAAGTACACGCTGTCCTATAGTCACGAAACTAGTCTCCTGGTTTGACATAAACCAAGCAAGAGAAGAAACACTGCCAAATTTACTCAGTTACTACCATTCCTTCTTTGAGAAAAGCTTATGAGGTAGAAAGTGTAAGTAGGATGCACCTTCCAGTAAATATATGCTCCCTAACTCCAAGTATCGATGGATACCTTACCCCGTCATGTTTTTTTAAAAACTCTTGCAGTAAATTTCTCATTTTCAAAGCCTCCTCTAGGTAATGTTCCTGTAACAAATAACATAAGAATGGGTGCCCTAGCCCAAACAATGAAAATGCAAAAATTACCTATCCATAAGAAAGTACAAGCAAGGAGGAAGTCTACTACCTGGTTCATATCAATCGTCTGCAAACCTTCACCACGTGTAAAAATGATGGCATGATTTTGATTTTCGGGCTTTCCTTCACCCAAGATGGCAGGACCAGGAAGTTTGATGCGATATATTACCTGTCCAATAAAATTTATATTAAGCCAAAAAAGAGAGTAACTGAATTATCAGTAGCAATCTCATCAAGAGTTCTAGGATGCTTGTGTTTCTACAATATAAAGATCTACAAGACTCACTTGCTAATTTTCTGCTTGAAATTGCTGCTGTTGGGAGACAGGAGACAGCACAGTATATGATAAAAAATTGAGTTACATATGCAAGGACTTCGATTTATATGAGTTGACTCGTATCTCATAAAAGTTGGAGGAAGCCAATGAAGTATATGAGCTGAACGAAATCCATCTATCTGAGTTAGCGTATCTAATAACTCGCAACTCAATAAAGCTGAAGGAAGAAGACAAAGGTGGAATAGCTGAAGGAAACTTATCTAACCAATGTCTATTGAGATATTGCATTTCACCTCATGTCTCAATGTAGCTACTGGAAGAAGTAGCTTCCTTACCACATATTTGGACGTAGTGTTTTCTATGAAAGTATATCGTGTTTTGACACATTTTGTGATCAGTTGGCTGACAGATTGTGTGGAATGGCACAACAAATTTTTACTTGTGGAATCATGGATATGTAATATTTCTTAACCAATGTATCAACATGGTAATATTAGTTCGAGATATGAAACTTGCACATCATAGCTATCGTTAGTGAATTTCCTCACATGAACTTAAGATGAAGAAAAGAAAAAAAATTATAGCATAGATGTGGTTCTTCAACCACAGAATTACTTCCAAAAGAAAATATAGTACCACTATACAAATCTTAGCATGCAAAAAACAAGAAAATGCAATCAAGATCCACCCATGGCCTTCAATTATTAGGATAATGCATTCAAGAATCAAGGGGGAAAAGATGCAGTGCCATTCAATTAGTAAAGAGAAGGATTGCAACCATGAGCCCATCTTAATAAATATATTATTCATGTGATAAACAATTAGCATGCGAACTTATGATATGATTACCAGAGACTTGGAGTTTTTTGGAACGATAAAGTGCATGCTGCTATCATGCATCTCAAAATTATTGATTGGCCCTAAGCTTACCTTAGTTAAGTATAAGCATCTTCTATATCACAATAATATATTAACAAATTATCAACTGACATATTCAAAATCTGAAAATGAGTTCGAAGAACAATAAATCCATTTACATTTCACATTATGACAAAATTATTGTAAAACTTGACATTTAAAAATTTGTTAAGTGGACAATAAATCCAATTGTGCACCTGGTAATTAAGATTAATATTGTAAAATTTAACGCTGTCCTTTTTTTTATCAAGCTAGTGATTACCTGATCAAGATTCTGCACTGGTTCTGTAGAGTCACCAGCTGTCACTAAAGCAGCCTTAACCAATGAAGAATAGTACACATTTCCTTTCTTTTTAGATCCATCACTGCTAGTTTCTTCAACCTCATCAATATAAGCAACACGAAGAGAGGGATATCTGTCATCCAAGCAATTTATAGTAAAATATTAAACTTCTGTAGTTGTCTAAATTAGTATACTAATGGAAATGCATCCAGATTAAGAAAATGTAGCAAACCATATGCATATTTTATCATCCATCATTTAGGCAAGTAATTTGAGTGATCAAACAAGCAGTGTCAAAAAAAGAAAAAGACAAGATGAAACAGGACAGCATGATCATACATGAACAATACCATCCTACATGGAACTACTACCAATACACCAAACTATAAGATTAAACATACGTGGTCATAAGTCTTAGAATATCCTGAGCCCGACTGTCACTTGACCGTTTGTGAATTCCATATTGCTGGCAAGACACCACATAAGTAAACTTCATATCTGCTACAGCTTGGCATTGTGTCCACAAGGATCTTCCGACTTTTGAATTTTCCTCAGATGTTGATTCAATGGCCTTGTAACCCTTCATAAGGTCTGAGAAAAACATAATATGGTATTTTCTAATACACCATCATCATCCATAATAATTGGAAGCAATAGATGCAAATAGAGAACTAATCACTGGAGTACCTTCATCTTTAGCCATGTCAAGAAAGGCTTGAAGTTCTAGAGCTTTCCGGTAATACATCATCCCTCTCACTAAAATTCAATGACACAGTTAAATTAAGTGAAATATCAGAAAATATAACTAAGCTAGGTAGGAATAGCCACCATCTCATAATAGTGAAAATGAACAAGAAATTGATAATTCATTAACTCCAATAGCTTCACAGGAAAATAATGGCATCATTTCATATTAGTGGGAACAAAAAATATCATAATAGTGAAAAAGAACAAGGACACTACCAGTCCTTGTCAAAGTCTGGCCCCGGTAAGACGCCCAAAGCCGTAGCTCCTCTTCCAAATCATCATACCTCTCACGCAGTTCATCTTCTGTCTTGCAATTGTTTCGCTCGAGGAAATTGGTCCATTCGTCTGCAAAACAAAGATGCAAGCAGCATTTCAACTAGTAAAACACAACCATGGATGAACACACTCCAAAATCTGCAATATATAACCAAGCCAAAACATTGAAAAACCTGGGTAAATTTTCTGCAGGTAGAAAAGTATGGAAACACCATCCTCGTTCGGTTCTTCAATTCCTTTTAAGGAGAAAAGAACGTCCTCCGTGTAATAAGGGGTCAAGACACTAAGGCAACAATGCTCAAACATTACTCAAACATCAACATAATTATTAACGTTAACAATACCAAGTAACAATGTATCAATAAAAACATGTTAGGGAAAAGATGTGTTATCAAGATAACTTAATCAATCTTATTCTAATGGCAAGATATAAGGCTCTATTTATAGTTAAGAGTTTAGGACCTATTCTAGGAAAAGTCTATAAAAAATAACAAATATTTATAACCAATACTCCCTCTCAAGTTGGAGCATAGATATTAATCATGCCCAACTTGTTACAAAGATAATCAACTCGGATCTCATTTAAAGCTTTTGTGAAGATATCCCCTAATTGTTCTTCAGTTTTTACATATCCTGTAGTGATCAAGCCTTGTTGAATTTTCTCACGAATAAAATGACAATCAATTTCAATGTGCTTAGTCCGCTCATGGAACACGGGATTCGATGCAATGTGAATAGCAGCTTGAT
>JBBMKF010231842.1:0-17000 GCA_037834155.1 Curcuma caesia
AATATGGAAATAGGGAAAATAAATAAATTATGAATGATTAATATTAATGTGCTTATATATAAACAATTGTATCCTTAATCAATCAAAATAATTTCATAATTATAAATAAATCATAATTGGTAAACATTAAACACATAACAATGATGAAAAAAATCTATATTTCACATTCCAACCAAGAAAAACACAAAATGTAGAAAAAGCATTCTAAAAGTATGTGAGGTTAAAAGATAAAAAAAAAATTTAACAATTACTGGGAAACAAAGAGATAAGAGAAGAGGGAGAACACATCTAAAATGAAAAAAATGATGTAAATTGGTGTCGGTTGACATTGAGTAAAAACAGGAGGCAAAAGTCACAAGGGATGGGATGCTCTAGAGAATAACCATTTTCAGGTGGTTACCTTTCCTCTTAGTACCAAATAAATCGACAAGTTATAAAAAGATTTTCTGTTTTTACTAGACCTGCATAAACCACCTAGGTGGTCTGCCTAGCAAATAGGCGAAGCGATTTCTTGTTGAAACTGCCTAAGTGACTGCCTTATAAAATTAATGGAATATATATTCAGTTTACTAGCACAATAGTATAGATAGTGGTGGGGCCATATTAGAGGGAGTGGGGTTAATTCCATTTGAAGTCTTGTTAAAGCTCATGTACAAGAACTGTAATGTTCTACATGTGAATCATAACATCTATATGAATGTGAATATTGCAATTTTAACAACTATTGTAGATGCTATTACGAACTTAGTTTAAGTCTTGAATTCTGTTGACAGTTTATTGATCTAGACCTATTACAATAAAAATAAAATAATTGTAAAATAAATGATTTCTAACAACTTGGTCCATGATGAGCCAACTCTCTTACAATAAAATTTTAAAATCAAATTAAAATTATAAATGTCTATCATTTTTGTTAACGTGGATCTTTGATGGCGTCAAAGATGTGGATCCTCTCAGAAATCATGCTTGTTCTCAAGCAGAATATTGGCAAAGCCTTGAAGATCTTTGAGGTGAAGATTGGTTTTGCCATCTCAGGCTTGAGTGTTATAGCCAATGATCAAATGTGTTGTGATAGGAAAATCGGGTGTCGAATGGGAAAAAGAGGAATAACTACTTTTGTTGAAGTCCTTTTACATTGTTTAAAAGAATCACAGTAATAGTACCTGTTCCACATATTTTGATTTCTGCTAAACATCTATTTTTTTGCAGTTTCATAAGAAAATGTTTTTGGATACTTTTGCAGGCAAAGGTCTGGTGAGTAAAAAGGGTTTCGCTGGCTCTTTTGCTGATGCTGGTGCTTCTGCCAAGGTTATCTATGAATTACTGTTATTTGTTGTAATTGACTTTATCTGCAGTTCTTTATTTTAATAGTTGGAAAATGTTTGTAGTATCCATGATGTTCATATCATACTGGTTACCCTCTTGTTTTACTATTTTATAACTTATTTCCAAATTTCTAATTTCCAAATTTCTAGTTTGCCGAAAGGAAGTTAGCTTTGGAGCAGCTTGTCATGTCTGACCTTTTATTATCTTTCTTGATTTCTTTTTATTAGACTTTTGCAATTTTGTCTGGCGTGCATAGTTTGGTTAGTTGCTTATTGAAGAGATTGCGGGGAAAAGATGATGGTATCCTTCCTGTCTTTGCCTATTCAGACATTTGTCTCCATAAATCTACTTAGTCAAGTAGCTCAATAGTGTATCAACAATTGCTTTTTGCAGTCATCAATGCAGGTGTAGCTGGGTGTTGCACTGGCCTTGCCTTAAGCTTTCCAGGTATTTATATTTAGGGAGAATTTTTGTGCGAAGTATTTCTCAATTTTCATATTATGTCTTTTATGAACTTTATGCATATATTGGTCGTTCAAATGTTATATAAACTGAATGAACGCATAATCTATTTGAGTAGATCGCCAGCATTTCATTGTTGCTTGTTAGGTGCATAATGTATTGGATATATCACCACCAATAAATTGTCAAGTCTTTATAAAGGAAACGACTTTCAGAACTTGCGGAACACCTAAATTTTAGCATAAGTGGTACCTTAAAAATTAGGTTTGGTAGTGCACCCTTGATCTATATCTATATTTTACATGTTACTGTTGTTTCAATTAGATAGATTGTTTTAGTCTAAAAAGTTGATTTAATGTCATTTCCACTAGCTGAATCGATATTCAAAGATATTGAACATTGTGGACCATGATAAACATATTCGAAGATATTGAACATTGTGGCCCATGATAAACATATCCATAGTATTATGCGCTAAAGAAATAGATCCTAGTGGAAGACGTAAAAGTGCAAATTGACTTGGAAAAAAGGTTGGATGAGCTTCTTGCTATTGGAAATGAAACACTTTTTAATTAGTAATTGGATGATTGACTACAAGATAAACAGATTTGTTAGTAGAGCTGGAAGACTTGGTTCTACATTCGGTCTCTTGCTTTGCAGAACTTTGGATCTCAAATTGGAACTCAGCATATTTCATGTAAAAAAATGTGTTCGTTACTAGACGTCATATGCTCCGGTGGTAGCCAGAACTCTACCGACATTGTTAGACTAAGTTTGTCTGGTTAATGTGCTAAACTCTTCACCTCCAGAACTCTTTCGTGAACGATAAACTTCTCAGATGGACTTTGGTTACACAGCACCAGTTCTTATGCTGCACGCGTCTTTCTTTTCTGTCCCTGAAAAAGAAGTTTCCAACTGATATGGTGCTTTTATTGCAGGCGCACCACAGGCTTTGGTGCAGAGCTGTCTCACCTTTGGAGCATTCTCATTCATTATGGAAGGGCTTAACAAGCAGCATCCTGCATTGGCACTCTCTCTCTCTTCTGGTAACGAGGGTGAAAACACCATGAAGAATCCGATGAATGTTCTTCCTCCCTTCACTCTTCCTCTCCCACCCAATGTCATGGAGGGTTTTTCTACCTTCTGTAAGTCGTTGTCCAAGCCGGGCACCCACGGTACAGGGTGAATAATGCGACATGGTCAGAACATCCAATATCCTGTTTTACCCTTTTTTTCGTTTTTGTTTTTGTGTTTGTGCTGATTAAGACTTCAAAGCTTGTAAATGAAAATCAATGTTGAGTTGAGTCTCAGAGAGGTGATTTAATCAACATTTTATTGACTGATTCTGTAGCCCACTTTGCTGATACATGCATCAATTGGTGTGACCACCGACCCAAATTAATTTAGGCATTTATGGATCTATTTTTATTCACAGTGTATTGTGAATTATTATTTTTCAATAGAAAGATAATTTAGCAATTCGAATAATTAGATATCTAAATTAATAAAAATAAGTAGTATCGAATTTTAAAAATTATTTTTGAGAATATTTTTTATGAAAACAGATATGCCTTTAATATTCCTGCAAATCGTATTTATAGAATTGCTATGAAAACTTTCCTGATGAATTATTAACATCGAGACGAATTTAACAAATTAAAGAGAGAAATTAATATCTAGAAAATATTTATTTTTTATAATTCATGCTTTTAATTTAAATGACCATTCTTTTTCATAAACATCCATTCAAATAGATGATTATATTTTTTCACATAGTTAAATATGACGCAATGATTTAATCAATAAATACCACCCATGTACTTAATTGATGGGCCGAACTAGCAATAAAGGCCCAGAAGTTCCCAAATTCTTCCATATAATCGCATCGTGTCATTTCCTCGGTTTAGGGTTTGCGCCGTCAACTTCGAGGACAGAGAGTTGTGAGGATCCCGTGAAGATGGTATGCTATTCTCCCCCCTTTTGATTTCATGATTGTACATCCATGGTTTCTATCGTTTTCCTTTTTGATATTTCAGCCGTCACATAAGACGTTCAAGATTAAGCAGAAGCTAGCTAAGAAGATGCGCCAGAATCGCCCCATCCCCCACTGGATCCGCTTGAGGACTGACAACACCATCAGGTTCCTCATTTTCCGTCACTTTTGTTTATTTTGATTGTCTTAACTTCCAGTTCTTCATAATCTTTTTTTTTTTTACATCATTAATAGGTATAACGCCAAGCGCAGGCACTGGCGTCGCACAAAGCTAGGGTTTTGAAGACGGTTGTTGACTTTCTTCGTTGCCGTACTTGTTGATCTAGATTATATTTCCGTTATGGTTGATGGGCTGTTCTTGTTCCGTAGTGGTCAATATGGACAATTTGTGGACTGCATCTATTGGAATGACCTCTAGAGCTTCTTTGGTGAATGTTGCGAGCTGTATTTGTTATGCTATTTAGGTCCCGTTTGTTTTACGTCAGGATAATATTTTTCAGGGTTTTTTTTATATCCATATTTTAGAAAATTAATTTTCGATATTTTTTAAGAAATTTATTTTCTTTGGAGGTATATCGGATGTTTTTAGACATTAGATTCAGTTTACTTGATAGTAGCAACAAAATTTCCAGCAATTAAGGTTTCTGCAGCCTTCTTTATTAGTGTCTTTTGGGTTGATTAAATAGTCGTAGTTGTTCAGATTTCATGAACATCCCCTATCGGAAGGAAATAAGGAGAGAGCAGTAAGAGTCATTAGAGCAGCAACAAAAAAACCCTGACAGTAAGAGTTTAATTACTTGTACAAAAGATATGAGAGATAAAAATGATAATAGTAAAGTTATATATAAATGCTGGAATTTTGTACGTAGTTTTGCAATTTTTTTTATAAAAAAAACTAGTTTAAGAAATTGGGAATCTTCGCGGGTGATGGAGCAGTGGTGGCTGCTTGCAAGTTGGCGACGGTTTCGCGTCCCAACAGGTCATGGCAATGGTGAAGACGGTGCTGCCAGCAGCGACGACCACAAGTGTCGAACTCACGCAGCGGCCATGACTGTAGGCCGTCGTCATATTGTGGCAGCGGCTTCCCGTAGGCCCCTGAAGAAGTCATGGTCATGCAGGCCGCGTGCTCAAGCCATGCAAACTGTGCTGGCTGTCCAAACAGTTAACATCGCCAGCTTTTGTTAGCCACCCCGATCTCCAAGGTCTTATCCGCCATCAAACCCTCGACCCCACCGCTGATGCCCTTGTCGAAGCCAGGTTTAAGAAAGTGTCCGCCTTTGGTGGGCGACAATAATTCTCTACGAGCTTCTTGCTGGGCAATTGTCTCCTAAAGGTAGAGGCGGCGACGAAATTAGAAATAGAGTAGCATTACAAGCAGATGGGAGCCCAGTGTAGAGGCGCCGGGCTGTAATCAAGAGCAATTTGGTCTTCTTATTCTTTCCTCTATTTCAACATTTTATAGTTTTGACGGTGGGCAAATTTTGATTGAAATCCTTTCAGCGGGTTGATTCCAAATCAATGCTTGCGATCTTTTTGATCATGTAAATAATGAATCTGACGCTCTCTGTAGGGAAGGTAGTAGTGCTCTTTTCGATACCAAATCAACAAATCCGTTGACTAGGCTCCCTCGATTGATCCATGTTAGGTAAGGTAGTCATGCTCCTGGTAAGTGTTTTTTTATATATTTATTTAAAAATAATACTAATTAGCCATATGTGGATTAATTGGAGAAGTGTGCCTTTCCTCTCCACCCAATTTAGCCATAGCAATAATCAAGATTTCCAGCTCGACAATGAATTATTAATGCAATTTAAGACATGAGAAAAAGCAATATAATTAATAACAACAATTAACAACAACACTAGAGAGCAAGCACTTTCTGCATTTTGTCATCAACGTCACAAATCGTATTTGACATTATTCTATTATCATCATTATGTTTGACAAAATTCTATCGACATTAGCAGATCATTCAGTTAATTGAAACTTCCAGATACTAACATAGTAGTCGAACTGTAGTACGTTATTCACTGGTAAACTGATAATTGTTTGGCCAACGTTTCTCGGCTGGTTGCAAGAAAAAAAGAATCAAGAAAATTAGAGAAGAATGATGCAGGTTGGAGAGCCATCACAAATCGCATGGATTATGGACACAAACTTCTGCAAATTTAGCCCTCTTTCAGGTGGTAAATGACTCCGCAAGTTGGCCTTGCTGCTAGAAATTATCCTTCCTGAGGAAGTGAAAGTAACATTATTCTTAACCTGCCAGCGATTTCGGTGAAGTCTGGCCTCAGCTCAGGGTCAGTGGCCCAGCATTGCTCCATAAGTGATCTCCACTCAGCATCACAAGATTCAGGCACAGGAGGTCGCAGCGTGCCCTCCACAATCCCACCTGCTCGAAGTTGAAAACCAATGAGCAATTCCTAGTTATTCATATAATATTTTTTTTGCTTAAAAAAGATCCAAACATATAAGTCGCTAACTGCTAACTGCACTCAAGTTTGCCATGACATTGTCGATAATGGAGTATTAGTGAAGCAAACCACCTATAATGGCTCCATAATGCATGTCTTTAAACGGTTCTTCTCCAGTGATGAGCTCCCACATCACAATCCCAAAGGAGAATACATCTACCTGATGAAAACAAAGGAAAAAGTTGATATTCATTATACTTCATACGTGGTTAAACCATCTCCAAAATTCTGATAAAATGACAGGTACATATCGACATAAGATAAAAAAGGCAAGGATTTTCTAGAAATAACAGAATAGACAAACTTTACTTTCTCAGTGTAGTGGGCATCTTTGCCTCGAAGAAGCTCTGGAGCCATCCAAGGTACGGTTCCTTGCATTCCACTGGATACCAATGCCTTGAATTTTATTTTTGAGAGAAGATAACCAATCTGCAAAAGGTGACCAGGACAGAAAAAGCTCATAGATGCCGGTGAATCCAGTCTCAAGAATCTTACTCAAAATTGCAAAGTCGAAAATAAATCTATCACAAGAACAAGGTTCAATGCTATGTCATCTGTGTTTCTAATTTTAATAATAGCAACAAGGTTCAATGCCGAAGGAAATACATTAGGGGTTGGGGACTAAACAATCCTCTTGATCATTGGGAGACTCCCACATAGGTTCCCCTCCAGCAAGCCGCTGGTGAACTCAATGCCAAAGACAAGCACCGATAAATTATGGGAGCTTGCATACACCCCTAGTGTTGCTGGAACTTCAATACTTGATTTCATTTCCAGCAAAAGGCTAAATTGTGACACAGAAGAAAAATAACAAATTACAAGCACTTCAGATCAACGATGCATGATCTATTTAAACCAAAGGGTGGAGAGAAAGAAAGCAAAGAGAAGTAACAACCCTCCCATGTTTACTCCAGAAGTACAATGCTTTAAGTGCGCAAAACTGATATGGTTAAGGTAGTTACTCCCCATCCTAGAAACTGATGAAAAAAAATAGATACAAGATATAATAAATACTTTGCCATGACTAATGAAAAACACTACAAATATGAGCGAATCAAATTTCTGCATGAATTATAAGTATATGTAAATTGATATCACTACCTTAAGAATTTGACACGAAAGAAAACCAACCATATGTAGTAAGTGCCTTCTAACTCCCAAGAGCCTTAATGAGCACTATCAATGGATCATAGGACGAGAACTCTTGAATGATTAATTGCTCTAGTGTTAGGCACCCCGATACTTATACTAGCCAAATCCTTTTTTATTTCAGCATTATAAAAAATAGGTTAATTGACACTTTCAAACGAAAGTTCTTAAGATGATAAAAATAATTATCCAATTGATAAAATACTTAATTGTCTCATTAGACAGATATTTGACAGGTCCGAAGGGCAATTTGAGATGTCTATAGATTTTTCTCAATAATGTCCCACTTTGACCAAATTATCAAATAACAAGTCTATATCAAACTTAATATTCAATTTAAACAAATCAAATGACAAGAGACGTAGCAATATTGCATTTCTAAGAGATTACTTAGTTTGTCTTAAAGGGCTTATATTGACATCGTTTTAGGATGAGAAATTGCTCTAGCGTCCCTTCACCTGTTGTAAAGGGAGAATATTTCTTTAAGGACCAATGCCAAAAGAATAAAATTGAGAGGGAACAAATTAAAATATTCCATATTCTTCCTGGTAGGAAGTCAAATATATGCCTAGACTTATATAAGATCAAATATAACATTCATTGTGGAAGCTAGAGAGATATCAAGGTGATCAAGGCATTACTCATTCAAAATCTGGAAAAATGCATTTACATTACCTACAGGGCATGAAAGGTTGTGTGAACTGCATTAAGGGCAAACAAATTACTAAGATAAATAAAATAATTGAAGGAACTCAAGATATCTTAAAAACCATGCACCTTAATCTATAAAGGCTGTGAAGTAGCCTTATTACATGTTATGTATTCAGCTTCAAATGTGGACATAGCTATTAGCTTTTGCTTTTTTACTCTTTCACAAGATGGCAGCACCACCTGCTAATAGAAAAATGTATCTTGTAGTGGACATTCAACATAATCTGCATTTGAATATCCAACCATTCCGAGATAGTCTGAATGTTTGAATCTTAACAGCTGACCTTTCAATTGTGACATCAGTGAGAGGATTCAAAATCAATAGGTGTTTCTAGAGCACTCTCATATTGGTATTATGTTGGCTAATTCCATTTCAAAGGCATTAGTTAGAAGACACCTATCTCATATGGTTGATTTTATTTCATGTCAATAGGTAGAAAGGTTAAAATTGTAAGGTCAAAGTGTGGCAAAGTATTGTGGGAGGTAACTTCAGGAACAAGATAGTATGCATCAACATTAGATGCCTTGAGAGCCATGACAAAATAGCGTCACCAACAAAGTGAAATTGCACCATGATGGACATGGCGAGGACTATAACTAGTAGGCTCTTCTAGACCCACTCCCAAATGAAAGTTTCTAGGCTTGTGCCTTAAGTGGAATGAGGTAGTAATTTTATTTGGTTAATTTGGATTTGTCCTAGTCACCAAAAGCTATAGGTATTTTCAATAAAATAATTTGAATTTATTAGCTTCATTATAAAGTTGGATTAAATTATTGACATTTTGTTAGTATTACAAATTAAGACTATACTTCTCAAAACAGTCTTTTTCTAATTATTCATGTTCGTAAACATTTATAGGGTATGATAAATCAAAGGACACCAACAGCTACTAGAACTTACCAATTTGCCCTACATTTTTGGTTTTATTATAACTTTTTTATATTCGTATATTTTCTAGAAACCTTAATTTAGTTTCTAGATTTGTTCTTTAAGGGTTTCAGTTACAGTTTTTTCCCAACATAAACCTCTTTGGAGTTGTAAAAGCACTTGCAAAAATAAATGCATTCTTTTAACACAAACCATACAATCTTACCTTGCATATTGGACGTTCAACATCCCTCAAATTAACAAGCAAATTTTCACTCTTCAAGTCGAAGTGTATGACATTTTTACTGTGAAGGTATTCCATGCCAAATGCCACATCCATAGCAATAAGCAGACACCTGCGCCTATCAAACATCCTGTTCAAAGATAGTAAAATCAAATTCTATCCCAATAATATGAAAACCTTAAATTATGCAATTGTTACTTGCACAAGGTAATAGGAGAAACAAAGGTTACTTCTCATTTTTCAGCAAAGCACACCGAAGTGAACCATTAATCACGAACTCTGTTACTGTTGCAATGGATCCACCAGGGCCATCCAACACAATTCCATAAAATGCCACAACATTGGGGTGATGCAAATTAACGAGTTTACAAGCTTCGTTCCAAAAGTTAGTTTTCTGAGTGTATGAATAAACACATTTAAACATGGAAATTTAATAAACAAAATATAGCAAGCAATTTGTGAATGACTGCACATACTGCATGCTCCTGTTCTGATGGCTTCCCAGCAAAATCCCTATCACTGATTCTTTGAATCACAACATCTGAACCTCTCCACCTGCCATGATACACGGTCCCAAAATTTCCAGACTTAAGTTCTTTCAACTCTTCCAGTTCACTGTTCTTGATTATCTGAATCAAGCACTACAAGTTTAAATACTCACCAAAGTAATACCAATAATATCCACTTGAAAGCATAAATTTAAAAAAGAATTAGACAATCAAAAAATGCTGATTTCCATCATCAAACCTGAAGGTGTCCGAGGCCAGTTCTATTGAGGAAAGCATCCTTTATCTTCTCTGATTGTTTGGCCTTGACCATCTGCATTACAATGATTATTGGCTCCTAATAATAATTGCAGTGTTAATGTTGTGAATATGTAAATCACCTCAATTTGGTCATGTTTGTCTTTGTTATTCTCAGTTGCTCCACATTCTTTATCAAAACAAGGAGTTCTCTGTTTTGCTTCAAGAGAGATTAAAGCAGGTACTTGCATGTCACATGGCTGCAGTTCCAGCACTGCTGATGCACTCCCTTCAGAAATTTGAATTTCTTGCTTGTTATGAACAACTGTTAAATTTTTGACAACAGAGAAAGATGTTTACAGTGCATTAAGTTAAGATATAATAATTGGATGTTTTCTACAGCCAAAGAGAGGAGGATCAACCTTTAAATGGAGCAAGATCTGTGGTTGAATCAATGTTAGGAGAGATAGCTATGCTGCACAAGATATCTTCTGCAGGAACAGCAATTGTAGAGTTCAAAGGACAAACTTTATTGTGCATGTCCATAGCTATTGAATCTTCGCTGGGAATATCACCAGATACTGGAGGCAGAACTGATGTAATTCCTAGATCTTTCTGCACTTCTTTGTTGCTGACAAGTGAGTCAAAGTCAACAACTTGCTGCAATTGGTCAGTGCTACTTGGATGGCAATAAGTGTAATGTTGATCACCGTCCCTTGGAAGGCCAGCTGTGACACTAAATATGTTCTTGGAGACGAAACTAGGAATTTCATCACTCAAATTGACAATGGGATTCTTGTTGATGTCATTGTTAGTGAAACTATGATCTACATACATGCACATCCCTCTTGGTCCATCTTTGGCTGCAGGATAATATGGATACTGCCCATGGATCCCTGACATAATTGGAATCTGACTAGTGTTAGCAGGTTCGATGTTCTGAAGGTAAGCAGCATCCATAGGCACAGATGGCTTTTGATTAATCAACACATCATCATTCGCTTCTGGAGCAACTGCAGGATTACTAGCAAGATTAATAACAGACAGTTTATCCCCCTGATCCTGTTTTCCAGTGCTAAGAGTGTTCACAATAATCAGTGGTGGCTGTTCAGACTTTAAGTACTTCGAAGTGCCAACATCAGGGATCCCAATTGGTCTCAGCAGGTTACCAGAACCTGAAATTCCAGGTTTACAATTGCCATGTGAGAATGCGGGTGCAGTTCCATGACTTGGTTGTCTATTTGTTTCATAATCTGAAGTTCCAATTAGATTATTATTATCAACAAAAGCATTATCAAAAATGAGTGATTGATTACTGAAGTTTTGACTAACAGGATACTTATGTTGCAAAGAATCCCCTACTGTAGAATTTGGTAGAACCAGGGATGCTCTGCAGGGTTCAAGCATAGTTGGTTGAATGAGTTTCTCTGCGTTGATGTCTGAGGATAGTGGCCCTTCAGCCTTTGTTTGCAGAGAGTTTGATTCGCAAGATTTGTGCAAATTAATTTCAATTCTGTGTGATGATTGTGAGTTGTTTTCCATGCGCACAGAAACTGGTGGTATCAAATCCCTATCAAGATCCACATTGGATACACTTATAATTGTCTTCTCACTCTCTAGTAATGTCTCAGTTACAGTCTTACTAATTTCAGAGGTGTCTGATGGAGCTGCAGCTACCAAATTATCAGTTTGTGTCCCTGTTTCAGTTTCTGGTGTTCCAATATCTGTTAACTGAGGAGCTTGCATTCTTGTCAAATCCACAGAATGGTGACTCTTCAAGATTGCATTGGCTTCGGGAGCAATGTCATTAAGCTTATTACCTTGCTCATTTACCAGAATCTCTGAATGAGCATGTTGTAAAGGTCTCTCACACAAAGTACAATCAGCCAATCTCATTGTTGAATCATTCAGGGAAAGCAAGCTTGCAGAAGGCAATGGAGGAAGCAGGTACAAGGGTTGATGTTTTACATCACCAGAAAACTTCACAGCCGTGACAAGATTAGGATTTTCCAAATGCAGGGCATCATTGGCGGTCACTGGCGCATAGGTTTGTGCTGGAAGACCAAAATGGTTGACTGGAGGAGGCAAGCCCATTGCTAGAGAACTCCTCATTAAGGCATGTTGTGCATTGGCATATGTTTCTGGTACACAACCTTCTATAGAAGGGAATCCAAATTGGCCCGAACTCAATTTTTTCTTCTCATTTGAAATTGTACGAGGCCGTTCTGGTTGATTTGAAGTCAGTAATTCTATTTCGTTAGCAGAATCAATTGCTGGCTGCATATTTTTGTTATGCAACTCGGTAGAAACCCAGTTGAATGAATCACGTGACGAAGCAGAGGTGGGGCATGCAAGAGAAGGCACCACGCCGTCATGCACCACAGTCTTTATGCCGATACCTTCAGTGGTCACTGCCACGGTGGCGATCAATCCATCCGACTTCCGTGACGAAGAGAAGTTCGTCGCCTTCTTTCTCTTCATGCTCGAATTTAATCCATTAACTGCCTCGATGTACCTCATGCCACTTTGGTCAGGATCGAAAGAAGGCTTAAGGGAATCTGCCCCAATGGCGCCAACTTCACACGGCGAAAAGAGGAAGAGCCGAAGCTTAGCATTGGGCCTATCGGCGGTGAGCTTGTCGTACTCCTCCATCATGCTCTCGAGGTCTTCGGATGTGGAAACTGTGACGAGGGAATCAAGATCCTCGTCAGGGAGTTGGTACCGCAGCGACACGGGCCGGCCATAGGTCTCGTTCACCTTCCGTAGCACTTCGGCGATGGAAGAATCACGGCGGAGGGTAATGATGCGCGTCTCCCCGCCGGCGTAGCGAAGCGCGCCGTCGATGGCGCGCGGAATGATCTTGCCACCGTAGCTGCAGAGGAGCTTGACCTTCCGGTCGCACGCGGCGGCGAAGGTTGATGATGCCAACTGATCGGCAATGGGATCGGAGACCATGTCTGGCGATCCAAAGGCTAGGGTTTGAAGGCCGATCAAAAGAACGGAAACCAGAAATAACAGAATCGATACGGTGAATAATATTTAATAATAAATTCAACGTAACAGAAGAATAAACACACACATTAATGTATTCTAGAAACTTGTTTATTACTTAATGCTGCTTTGAGATACAACCTGGCAGGTACTTAATTAGAAAGCGACAAACCCTAGAGATCTTTTTTCTATAAATAAAATTATTTTTAAGGGGTAGACATTTTTGGTGGGACCCTGTTGCATGGGCTCGCATGCATGTGAGGCCTTGAACAAGCCACATGCACAGTGGGCCATGCACGTCAGTGCTTCTTCCATCTTTTGCTGCGCCTTCACGCATCGTACCTTTGTGCGTGCTCATTTCGTCTCCGACTAATTAAATCCGCAACATACCCGCAATCTTTCCTAATACCAACTTTCGGTTGACAACTACTTCCAAAAGAATAGGTCATTTGGTATCTCTAATTGACCATAAAAGGAGGAAAATAACACTGTTGGGATTTTTTTTTGGAATCGAATTGATATTTGATTCCTTGATTTAACTGAACCAGCTGATGCAAGACGTCGTTACAGCACCAGACTGCAACACAAAACACACATATGGAGGAGGTACCATGTAAACGCCGTTACAGGCCAGAACTCGCAATCAATCACCGGGCAAGAGGCAGTACAGTCCAAAGTATTGAGTTGGCAAGGAACCCCATCCTTGTCCACTTTACTCCCATCACCATTTTCATTTTTATTTTTACGATGCGTTTAGAAGAGAGAGAGGATTCAATAGGAAAGCACCAAAATCTCTGAGTTCTTCCAGTCCACCCCAAACTGTGTGTGATTTCCATGGTCGCCCGCATTTTGTGTCAAAACCATGTCCACCTAAAACCAGACTAGATGGTTTGGTCACTGTTTTCAAAAAAATTATGATATTGAATGGTCGATTATTTTTAAAATTAATCTGATTAATGATCACGTGCATGGACATCGATGAAAGCAAGCGTCACACTGTTAGTGTCGGGAGCACTGATGTCAGGAACTATCGTTGGGTATGCAGAGGCACAGGCGAAGCAATTAAGCGTTAACATGCATCGCACAGCGGAATTCACTTACCAACTCTATTTGTTAAAAAGCAAGAGTCGTTTTACCTTCCAAAAAAAAGTGTAGATAATTCGTATATATGAACGATATAAATTAAAGGTAGTGAAATGATTAGGGGATTTTGAGGGGGGAAAACTTATTCTTGTCTGAAAAAATGCCAGAGAAAATAAAACAGCGATGCGAAGGAGCATTAGGCCACTCTCAGACATGTACAGACAGATAGAACCTGAGTAAGAAATGGGGCAGCTAGGGATAGGTTGAGATCGCTAACAGGCCACCTCGATGGCCGGGCGCGGCGGCGAGGATGGAGGTAGGCGGGAGGAGAAGCTCGGGTGCCCGAATGGCCGCTCGCCAGATCCGGCGAGGACAGCGTCGTCTTCGTCGGGGCCCTCGTCGAAGTTGAGGGAGTAGCTGAGCGGGTCGTAGCGGAAGTCGCAGGAGCGGCGGTGGTGGTGGTGGCGCCTCCCGATCGTGGGCACAAGGCCGGGACACTGCCCCACGATCTCCAGCAGATCCTGCGCCTTGGACCGGAGCCACGCCGCGGAGGATCGGACCAGCGACGCCTGCTGATCCTCGGCGGCGGCAGTGGCGCTGGCGATGGAGCCGCGGAAGCAGCAGGAGAAGGGGATCGAGGAGCGGAGGCGCTGCTTGATCGAGGGAGGGGATGAAGGAGGCGAGGGATCGGAGGAGAACCCCATTGCAGAGGAAGAGGGCGACGGAGAGGAGATCGGAACTGAGGATTGGGGAGAGGGGAGTAGAGTTACTGGTATTTAGCGGAGGGAAATGGACGGATAAGGACAAAATCGCATGGAGGAGGGAAGGGAAACGCAGTGCGCGGGTGGGGGAGGGGAGACGAAAAAGGGCGAATAAACAGATGCCGTGAAGTCTCGTGACGAAGGTTGACGATCTGAAGACAGGAAGATTCCCTCTAACATGGTCCAACGAACCCGCCCCAGTCCCACAGTGAAATTTATTCTACAAGCAAAACCTTCTTCAACCTTTCGTGTTAGAATATTATTACAGGGCATGGTTTACGGTAGTTCATATATTACTGATGAATATCACTTCCTCTGAGAATTTGCAAGAGAAACCTGAAAGAGGTACCAAAGAAGGTTTCCTAGCTCGATGATTAAGTCGATAAATTTTGAGTAATTAACAAGATATATTGACTCTTCTTCAGCAAGCCACTCGTGAGTCACCTCTCTTTTTTGTCTGCATTTGATGATGAACAGATAACATTAGTAGATATATTGATTATATATACGACATTTCTGAGCTCACTCCACTAATTATGTCATGCACAAGATGAATTACTATTGCATATTTGTTGGTCTTCGATGGCCACTTCTTTAAAATGATTGTCATATTGTTAAGAATCTTCCACTTAAGCAAACTTTATCCAAATTTGTTCTCCGGATCCGACATTAATACTCCCAAAGTACATGCACTATGTTTTGGATCAAAGCATAAAATGTTGACTTGTGAAGGAAATTGATAACTGCCTTCGTATTAGAAAGTCAAATTCATGGTCTATGGCATTCTTTAATTTTCTTTTAATAATTTAATTCCTTTTGGTTTTCTTTAGCAACCTTCCATGCAGACTGAAATAATAGCAAAACATCTCTTATAACTTCTTAATTGATCTTTTTCACATATAATCGTGAGACGATCATGTGAAATCGTTAGATGACAATTTCATCTTTTACAGAAATAAAATAATAGCAAAGCAGCTCATTCATGCATGACTTACGTACCATCTATAACAGCGAAAGGATATGTTTACCTGAAAGATGAAAAGAGAGAGAGAGAAAGGCACAATCTTTGGCCACTGTTCTCTGTGATTTCCCACAGCTTTATTGAACTGCACTTCGTTATATATGCACGATCACTTCTCAAAAGATTCCTCAGAATTTGCAAGGAGGAATATTGCAGTTCAAGAAAGCTGTGGAAGACTACAAAGAAGGCCATCGTGAATTCGTTACGAAGTATAAATCCGACCACAGTATAGCTGTATATATAGAGGAAGAGTCGCAATGAATTAAGGATAGAAGCAAATGGCAGCCAAGGGGGAGTATTTATAGAGGAGGAAAGGAGGGAAGAACAGCACAAGTCTGCTGAGGACTGAAACAATCCCGATAAGAGTATGCGTCTCCAGTTCTAAACTGCTACCCCTTTTCACTCTTTTCAAATTGTTTCACGTCCTACCACAAAAAGCTGACAACGTCCACTACAGAAAATCCCGGCCGACTGGATTAATTAATTGAATGGGAAGGCGGGAATGAATTAGCGGTTAATGAGGGAGGGAGTGGTCGCCTTGTCGGATCGACGTACCCGAGGCGCGCCCGTTGAGGTCGCCGCTTCCTGCTCCGCCGCGTCGTCGTCTCCATGGACCATGCTTGCCCGATGGCATGCGATGTTTTCTTTAATACTCAATGAATTCGAGAAGCCACCAGTACTGGACACAGAGCATTGATTTGCAGGAAGAAATTTAAAAACAACTGGGAAATGCTTACCGTTGTTGCTCTTGCGCCGGCAAGCCCTGAGGACGTCTTTCTTTCTTTCTCCTTGTTTCTTTGTGGTATGAGACAAGAAATATTCTTCGTTGTTCAAGAAGAGTCTTCCCAGATTACTTTGCTTTTTATGTAGCATTTTGAATCCCGAGCCTGGCCGACCAATTTACAAGTCCGACAGCATCCTCAATGTGATCCCATATAGCAAGGGATGTCGTAGAGAACCTGTTTATGTATTGTATGTGATGAACTTGTCCAGAGTCTTCAGCCTCACTGTCGCTTAATGGTTTATGTAAAATGATGCATTGTAATGGTATAAGCCATGAAAGATATTATTGATCGATCTTTGGTGCATACAAACACACACAAATTGTAGTTAAACATACACCATGTTTAAGAACCAAGATTCTCCTAGAATTTTCAGAAATAGTTCCTTTCTA
>JBBMKF010231950.1:0-17000 GCA_037834155.1 Curcuma caesia
CCATACTGGCTCAGTACATAACATAAGCAACAAGAAGCCTTTTGACTCAACTATTTTAAGCAAATAGATCCTATCATTGTTCTCTATGCAAGCCATTGTTGGCCATACCCAGACTATTGGAAACCACTACTAATTATTCTAGTTAAGTTTTCTTAACCTCCTCTGCACATCACACTTTCAACTCTAATAAATTTATCAACTATTGAATTATTGGTCATTTTAACAAGTCCATCCATCTTAATTTATTTCCTCATTTATTTTTATGGGGTGCTATAACTTCCTGTGAATATGTCTTTTTTCTCTTTATGACCTATTATATACTAGCTATTTTGCAAGCATTGCTTCTTAATTGTTCAATGTTCCATCCCATAAAGGACAGTTGATCATATAATTGTCTTATATAATTTTTCTACTAACCTAAGAGATACAATAACTGCACTAAAGTCCAGACACCATATGCATTTTAACCCAGCATCTGTTTTCTTACAAAAGGACATCTTCATTAATCATTTTTGTAGTTGAATCATAAATAAATAAAAAAACCTCCTTAATTTTTTCCTTTGTTATTGATAAACTTAAATGTGAAATGTTCTAATTTATTTCCTTAAAAACTTTTAGGATATTGCCTCAAATCATTAGAATTTAACGTAAATAAACTCTCATTAACTTACACCGTGATCTACCTTGGTTAAGTCAAACTTGCTTATTTTATCAAATAGTCCACAAGAGGAGAAACTAGGTACAAAAGGTATGGCTTGCAAAATTTGAAATTGCATTTTTCACTGATGAATCATCAATTGAATTTGACTTTAAGGTTAGTATCTTCCCATTTATTGTACCTGCTGTACAAATATTTGGTCGTCTGGCGACTTTGATTTTGACAAGGAATGTATAGACTGAATGTCAAGCATAGATAAGTCTATTATACCACAGTGCAGATCAGTTATTGTAGTTGCAATGTCAGTGAAATAACAGCATCCTGCTGTATGCATGTTTATGCTAATCAGTGTCTCCCACAATCATCTCATCGTGCTATCTTTGTAGTCAGGAATACTTATAAAATTATCATTTTACCCCAAATTTTGAAAACCTTGTCAAAAATACCACCTCCATGACAGCTAACAGTGTCTATCAGTCACATGCATTGCCAACAACTGAAAGTTGCAACTCAGGTTGCAGTATAATTTTTCATGATAATAAAGGTTTTCTTAGGTGAAAAAAAATCATGATATGCCTCTCTAATTAGGTTTTTTGGATCAAAAAAAATTATAATTTGTTCATTAATGGTGTTGGCAAGCCCAAAGTGACGAAAATCATTAATTTTTAGACCACAAACTGACATCTTGAACCATGAAAAGTGACACAAAACTGGCATAGAATGCCCGTAAGCTATAAAAAAATTAGCCCCTCTTTCCCTGTCACATGCTATTCATGATGCCAGAAATAATGGCCACTATTAGTTAGTGACGGGGGAGGGGGATTTCGACAAAGGTTTTTAAGTGTGGGGTGCAAAATGACATCATTGAAAATGAGGGAACTAGGAGGACAAAAATGAATTTTCTCATACTATTATAACGTTGAAGTTTGAAGCTTGTTCATATTATTTTAATGTTGAAGTTTGAACTGTCATCAACAGCTTACTAAGTTGTCTGCCAATTCTTTGAATGTTATTGAGCCTATATAGTTTGAATATTTAACTCACATTTTCTCTGTCAGATATCCACAATTCACACACTGGTAAATCATATCAACTATAACTAAATATTTGGTGTCCTTGTATAAAGTACTGTGTGATGCCTCATATTTGATCATATTTCAATGTATACATCTACAAAGATAACAAAGCAAATTCTAACAGAAAAACGTTCAAGTTAAATGAAAAACATGACAACTGAGATTGAAAGTGAGGAGCCAATCCTTGTGTTACCCCCAGCTTTGACCATATCAACAAGGTCATTCATTAGAATAACTGAAATTGAACGCGGTATGCATCCAACACCTAACAGTTGTGTGCTTTCTTGAATTTTTATCTCTTGGAAATCTTGGCATACTTTACTGCCTTCTATAGGTATGAAGTAGGTTCCTTCGCAACTCTTAGACCTCTGCAAAAGCAAAGGTAACTCTCTTTTCAGGTCACTGTACCATCATCAGATGGAAAGAACACAGGTGATTATGAGTGGTGTAATTAAAGGACATAGATGCAGAATCCTCAAGATGTTTATGTGAATAGCATGTATATTATTGCTACACACAAAAAGATGAGTTGAGCTGATTCAATCATCCCACAGAACATAACTTTACATGCACCTAAGAGAATGAAAATAAATGAAAGGGAAAGCCTGATATAAGAAATAAAAGATGATTTAACAGAACATACCCGAGAAGGACAAGAGGCGGGAGGTTTTATGGACTTTCCAGATTCCAGCTCAGGATGAACTTTGAACCTAGTTGTACATAACGATAATGTACATACTATAACAGCTTTAATTTATTATCGAAACAGAAATATAGATACAGAGAGAGAGAGAGAGAGAGAGAGACTGTCCACTCTATAAGCTAGAAGTTTAACCAGTAAAGAAAGTATGATAATTTCCATCACGTGAAGTCACAAGATTCAATTCTCAACGTAACTAACTACCTTTTTATAAAGACAATATAGACTAGTATGTAAAATTCAATATTAAATTTGCTGAAAGGTTATGCATTCTTGTGCACCACATGAAACCGCATGAAAGAATAACATAAGTTAAAAGACATGGAGAAGTTAGAAACAGATATGAATTATTTCCTTTTTGCTGACCCATTGATCACCAGAACTAATAGATATACTCCATAAGTAATTAGGTAGTACACAAGCAGCAGAAACTGTCTGGGTGCGGTAAGGCTTCCTCTAAAATGCTACAAAGTTTATTTTCTTCACATAACAGCTTAGGAGACTAATTGTCAGCTGGAAGAAGACGTGTGTCAATCTCACGATGAGTTACATGACAAATGACATGTATATTAGGTACAACCACCCAACACAACACAGACAAAGGAAATATATTAAGGTGAGTTTTGAACAATATTTAACCATACCTGTGCTTGCATTTCCTACACTCGTAAATCTGCTCCCACTCAATCATCTTTATGGCCCCTGATCGGATAACAGTCCCCTTGAGCGTGAGAAGGATTCCTCGATGCCTAACCCTCACCCGCCCAATGCTTGGAAACGTCTCTAAACATAGACAAGATTCAATAAAAGAAAAAAGCATAGACGCACCACCAAAATATCTTCCTCTTTAGCTTCATCTACTAAACAAGAGGACTGACCTGGGGATTCCAGCGGGGATCCTGCGGTGCTGATTCTGATATGAACGTGATACTTCTTGCTGAACTTATGACCCAAAAATTCGGGTTCTTGAAGAATGACATCCTATCGCAAACAATGAAGAGCCCAAATAAGGGACAAAAACACACAACTACCAACTCGAAGGAGAAAAGACAACGCAAAAGGAAGAGTACCTGGCAGCGGCTAGCGGCTTCATCAAAGTGCGGGAGGCGATAGGAGGGCTGGGAGAATAGAAGGTGAGCGAGGGGAGGATCGAATTCCAATAGTTCCGAGAATCTGGGAGAAAGAAGACGAGCACGAAAACGTTTACGCTATCCATAATTTAATATCTATCGAGGGATTCAGAATCAAGGGTTTACTCGACGACGATAGGGTAATGGAGATTGGGATCGGGAGAAAGGAGAATGGAACGGAGTTGACTGGAGTGATGGATGATGAGAAAGCGAGCGAAAGCGTCGATGTGATCACGGTCGTCGCAGTCTCCCGGCGGCACCATTACAAGTCCTCCGCCGGTGGGAAAGAGCAGAGAGGCCGAAGTAGGAGTGCCGCCGCTTCTCGAGGCGAGCGGGAGGAGGAAATAGGAAATCTCTTGAGTGTTAATTGTTCTTTACTCCCATAGTTTTAAGAATATCAATTTTGCTCCCTGTATGACATCGTGCAGCGCCAAGCGTGCTAAAAGTCGGTTATGCCCATAAAGGACTTGTACGACTCTTCTAGGCCGGCGAACGCAGCATCCTTCCACGCTCATGCATCACACAGCCAGTGGCCAAGTATTTCTTCTTCATCAAAGAAAATAGATGCCGCCCAACGCTGAAGTAGCAGGACGCATTTATTGGCTCGCCGAGGAAGTCTAATCCAAATTAAGCTGCTTGTCTGTTCTCCATTCGAAGTCCAACCTCGCCGACGAACTTTTGCTTTATATTCAACGACGACCGTATCAGCTAAGGTACTGGAATTCTTATGACGTTGGCCGACAACAGTGACGTTCGCCCAGCTGAAGCCAAACCCAAATCAAATACTACCTTTATTATATATGCCAAATTGCCACACATCATCAGAAGACGAAGCATCCGAGAAATTACTCTCCCTGACTTTATATATATGTGCCATACATCTTCACATGAGAAGAAATTAGCCATTTATAATTAAAAATGGGGCGGCCGGCGGCGGAGGGCTGCCGATGCAAGAGGCACCCGAAGCACCGACATTCGAACGGGGTCTGCCCCTTCTGCCTCAGGGAGAAGCTCTATCAGCACCTCTCTCAATCTTCGACCTCTTCGTCCGGTGCTGCCGATCTCTCTTCTTCCACGTGCTCTTCGTCGCTGTACTCTGACGATGACAACGGCTCCGACGAAGTCTCTTCTTCTGCTTCCTCGCCGCCTCGACTGGTCGACATGAAGAAAGAGAGGGCGGGTGGCTGGCTGACGCATAGCCGCTCGTTGGTGCTTCCTTTTAGAGGCCGTCGTCGGAAGGAGGAGGAGGAGGAGGAGAAGGTGACGAAAGAGAAGTTTTGGAGTAAGTTGTTTGGTGGCTCAAGTAGGAGGAAGAAGAAACACGATCTAAATTAAGGGAGTCGTGGTGGTGGTTTGCTGCAATATTCTCAGACCTTCAAAGAGAAGTCTTCTGCAAAAAGGATCTAATTAATCTTTCTCATATCAGATATGTTCATTTTATTCATTTCATTTTTAATTATTTAAATGGTAATCTCAATTATATATAAAATATATGAAATTAATTGTCTGGAAAACTACTTTGTTTAATTAAACGTTGTGTAAGCTAGAGCTGCATATATATTTTTAATCATTTTAATTAGTTAATATATATCTAATAACTCAAATCTTAATGATCGAGTGCAAAACTTGTTTTACCTGGCCGGTATATTTTTTTTCAATTTTTATTTATTGTAATTGTAGTACACATAAATCAGCTTCGATTTAGAAATATCTTTTTAGGGTGGCTTAAATTTATCTTATATATATACTTTGTCGATCCATCTTTGCTTTTTAAATTTAATGTGACTTTTCATTTGATCTATTATATTCCATTATTATTAAACATATTTTTGCACTGTAAATAGATCCGATCATTAATGATCAAAATCAGTTTTTTTTAATCAACATAGAAATTACCCTTTGACGCTCAATTGCTTGGAAAAAAATAAAATAATAAAAATTGAGACATTCAGTTAAGAACATCTATAAGTTTTGCAATCTTTGAACTAATATTTTTTTTAGATTTAAACAGGGAATTAAAACCTTGACAGTCTGAAGCCACAACCAATACTTGATTAATGAAGATGCAATGCATGTAATAAAGAGATAGGGAAATGTACAATTCACATTCTTTTTCCTAAACCATTTGTCTATTTAATAAAATAAGCTTTGAACTACTGCCAATCTGATGAGACAAATGTTTTTGTTAGAACTATATATCTAAAATTGTAGGACAACAAGGTTAGAAGCAAAACGACACTGCAAGGAACTATTTACTTAATTTCAAAACCAATGTCTTCCAAGAAAATATTTTTGTATTTATTATCAAAAGAATAATACGACAATATTGAGAATAGGAAGGTTAATAAGAACTGTATATATGTAAGTAAAACTGATTCAACACAGCTGTTTGCATGCCTCCAATCTATACTACTGTGATTCCATGCACGGAGCTGGACAGATATTAACCTGGGCCTGTGATCCCATGCACGGGAATCCTTAATTATGATTGCAACCGTCTGATGGTGCCTGTCAAAAATTGAAGTGATTGTCTGTTCTTGTCATGCAAACAAGAGTTGTATGCCAATAAGAGGTTCTTAGTGCAAGGCATATATATATAAATGCCATAAGAAATATATCTAGGACCAAGGTGAGTACGACTCTTCCAATGACTTGGTCCCGTGAATAATCACTCCGTAGTGTTTGTTAATTTAATTAGTCGTTTCCCTTCCAATTTTCTGTATCATTTTGAGAAGATTAAAAAGAATTATTTTAATAAGAAGGAAATGCATACTTCATTTACATGTTGTTTGGAGTAAGGGAAGCCTGGATTTCCCATGAAAACTAAGAACTCAGCTGTGATCTTGAGCATGGCATCATTTTAGCCCACAAGAATATTGTCTTTGATGTCAAGAGCACTATTTAAAGTAGCGAACAAGTGTAAGGTGTCTATAGCACCTAAACTGGATGATTTTGATCATCCACACTGTGAATGCTCCCACTCTTTTTATCTTGCTCAAAACCTAGAAAAAGCCTGTCTCCGCCATCTTATCGTTGTGCAACTACTGGGTTGCCCTTGGGAAGTTAGAGAGAGAGAGAGAGAGAGAGAGAGAGCTTACACAGCTGATGCTAAGGTTGGGCTGCGCAAACACGTTGAACTAGGGACGAAAGAAACCTAATGAATTCCCCACTTCAACTTTGAGAAGTTGGGGATTTGGAAATCAGTGTTGGTTTGTAAGTGAATCATTTTGGATAACTTTCCATGCATCTTGAGCATAAATTCACTAATAGATTATCGTATTGTTGTGTTGGACATAGTGTCAATATCTTATTCCTTTAAATGTATTTGTAGAAATAAAAGAAAAAAACAAAAAAAGCTCCAACCTCAAAAGGCTATATATATTGAAGCTCCAAGTTATCGTTGGCATGATGACATCCTGGCATCCATAAGTATTTGGCTTCAAGGTATCCTGACAAGTTAGCAAAAGGAGTTCTCAATCCAAATCGATTGATTTTCCATTGTATTCTTCAGACTCAAGATTAGGTTCTTTAATAAGGAAGTTCACTTATCTTCTGTAAGTAGTCGTCTATGCCTATGTGTAATAGTGCTGTACTTTCAACTCAGATCGGTTGTCATTGATTGTCAATTGTCTTACTTTGTGTTACTTCATTATTTTCAGAAACAAAATATGAGAGCTTTTCATCTGCAACAACAATTAAGAAAGCTTGGGGAAGAGCTGAGCAAGGAGAAGAGGAGGGGTGTAAAGGAATCAGAGAAAAATGTTCGAGCCGCTCACGTCCCAGAGGAAACTCCTTGAGCAGATAAATATTTCTCTTGGAGAAGCCAAACTCGAGAATAAGCTTTCTATCGATAGTCAATATAACAACTAAATTGAAAGAAATTCAATTTATTGCTTTCCGAGTGTAGTTGTCTCGACATAAGGGCATTTGATAATCAAAGGCTAAAAAGAAACAAATTAAATATTAAATAAAATGATAAAAAAAAAATTAATTAATTTAGCCATCATTATGATATATGGAATTTAATAGGAACTAAGAACCTTTGTATTTGTCCACTACTGCAAAAGTTATTGTTCAACGCGATTTCCTAACAATATAGCATCCTCTGAATCTGAAAGGATAGAAGACAGATGAGAGCTCCTCTACATGCTGATATGATAATACGACATAGAAGATGTTGGGGAAAAAGGGAAATAGAGTCCAGATGGATATTCTAAATTCAGATATGATGGACATAGAAGATGTTAGGAAACAAGGTATTATACAAGTTGAAAAACAATATGACTAGACTACTTGTCACCTCCTTTGACGTTTCACAGCAACCAAATTTTTAGAAAAACCATAGCAAGCACACAAATTGAGTTTCTTAAATGCTACGAGAACCTCCAGAGCATTTTGAAGGTAAGAGCCTACAGGACAGAGCTCGAACCTCACTCCCTGCAAAGTTGGCAGATGAAAAAAACAAGTCAGGGCATGGGATGCAGTTCAGTGATTTTTAACATTAAAGATTGAGAAGTCATTAGTGGATGGTTAAAGCTAAGAATTGAATTTAAGCAACATTTGTAGATATCAAGGATAAGAATTGAACTTCCCAATTCTTTGTAGAGTTTATCAAAACTTTCCAGTTAGTATGTCTGATTGAACTCATGGTCACATGGCAGACATCCCAACTCCACAAAATTCTATAGCAAATAAATCATATCACATGATATGATAAGCAACAACAATACAGAAGGTCGAAGGTGTTCGAGTAGAGGTAGATAGGAATTCATAATCTATAATAAGTGACCCAAACATAAAAACTATATATATATACCAAACCACCTTGATAGCCTAGGTGGACTACTTGGATTGCCCAGGCAGATTGCCTGGGCCACCCTTTTAATGGTTCATCTAACTAGGTGAGGGGGTGGTAGTTGAAATCGCCTAGGTGTTTGCCTACGCAACAATGGCTATGATAATACAGGACTAGTCAATTTTACAAGCCCGTTATGCACTTAGAGGAAGATGTTGGCATGTTGTGAGTTGTGATTTATGAGTGTTGGGGTATTTATAGACCATTAAGGAGGAAGAAAACCAATCATCAAAAATTTATGTGCTTAACCGAGCATTGGTGTGTGGCAGGTCAGGCATGGGTCTATGCCAAGGTCGGGCACAGTTCCATGTCAGGCTACTACCCGACCCACTTGACACTTCTAGTTTTGCAAATGAACTTAAGAATTCAAAATCAAGTACTACGTTAGCTTGCTAATAGCATCACCTTACAGGAGCGAATATTTTAAAAATCACTTTCCACTGCTGGCATGTACAATGAAGAGCGAGTAGCTCATAAATGTCTGCCATGAACCACATTTATCCCACTGTGTTAATAACCACTTAAATTTGCTAGCCAAACTCTTCACGCTGACAAATTGGAATCATATTACTGGTCAAAACTTCCATAGCAACCAGTATTTTTGGAAAAAAATAAACTAACGAATGGTTCTTTTACAAAACATCTAGTGATTGATTAAGGTGACTGTTGCCATCACAAAACTATCATTAATCATGATCACAACTCAAAGGAATGGTTCTTCACTATATGATTTCTAGTATTCCATGCATGTAGAAATGTGATCTGAAGAAACTATCTAATTCTTGCTCCTACTTAATTAACTTATGACCTCAAAACCAATCAAGGAGATACTTGGACAAACACCTTTGGGTAGATTGCCATGAAATTTCTTAATTGCAAAGCTATGCCTTTCTGATTGTGCTAACTGATGGCTCTGGTGAAGTTTGAATCTCAATTACCTATGATAATGTTACATTTCCAAATTAAGAAGTAATTCAGGTTCTGAATCTTCCATCTGCTCTTAAATTGACCAACTTAACCATAACATCAGACACCTCAATTGGGATAATAGAAATAGGAATTGGATCTACAAACAGTTTTTGAAAATTTGGACGAAATACAAGAATTGGGAATACCATAGGAGGAATACGGAGATACCATCTTATGAGGGATCCAAAGAGGAAATGCTGCATGATGGGTACTTTCTCGAGTACTTCTCCCTTGTACAACTTCAACATCCCACTGTTCACCTTGTCCCATGACGCAGCACGACTGATACCATCAAGCATGGGCGAATTCTCTGCAAATACCCCTTTCTTCACCTTCTTCACAAACGCCACGCACGCTAAGTACATGAAGTCATTAGAGAAATGGTCAAGAATGTCCTGGTTATGAATCGACTTCGGCTTCATGTACTTGTGTCCAATCAGCTGAGCCGATCCAAATAAAAAAGGGAGGAAATGGTAGTCATCAAGCGCCCCTACGCTGTTCGCTCCAGCCGGTTGGAGGCAGTAGATGATCTGTAGTCTACGCATAAGATCAAGGTAGGTAGAGAAGACACGGAGGACGAGAGCGGGATAGTCCTCTTCTTTGATGAGCCCGAGACGAGCGAGGCAGTAGAGGAAGGCGGCGAAGTTGTTCTCATGGGCATTGCCGTAGTCAATGCGGTAGACGTTTCCGAAAGAGTCAAGAAGGTACGGAAGGAGTTCGTCCTCAGCGAAACGGAGCTCAGCGTTCTGGGGTAGGATGGAGAGAACGACATCATAGCCCTTGTCAATGAGGCGGCCGTGCCAAAAGCGGAAGGCTGGATTGCAGTAGCGGAAGGCGTGGGGGACAGGGGGGAACTCGTCGATCCAGCGGGTGAGGGTTTGGAGAAGAGAGAGGAGGCCAACGACAGTGACGGAGAGTGGGGAAGGGACAGGGTCGGAGAGCTTGCGGCCACAGACCGAGTGGGAAAGGGCTGCGATGAAACCGAGGAAGCGGCAGCCAGAGGTGGAGGCGTGAAAGCGGCGGATGTCGTCAGGGGAGCAAATGCGCTTCCATGGGACAAGGAAACGATACGGTGGCTCGGCAAGGGGAACGGGAAGAGGTTGGGGGACGGGGATGAGAGCAACAGAAGGCGTAGCCATGGGGGCGTTGTCGGACCACGGCGGAGGGCCTAACCCGGAGGCCGTGGTGCCGCCGCAAGCAACGCAGGATGAACTTAGAACTGGAATCGAAACCGTACCGGTGGAGGAGGAGGAGGGAGGAAGTGCGCCGGAGGAGTTACCGGAATCGGTCATTCCGGAGAGGAATAGAGCTTGAGGCGAGTTCTTGCAGTCGTACTTTTTTCGGCACTGAATTGTGTCTAAATTAAGCCCAGGCCAGTTTAGGTTCACGAGCCTCCGCGGCGCGAAAGCTGCGAAACATGCGGGTTATTTATGCGGATTTTGATTATTGACCGTATTGTCATCGTGCCCCTGTTGGGTCGCGCCGTGGATGTCCAACCCATTCGCACATCCAAAGAAATCTTTTCTTTAATGTTTTCTTGAATTATCAAAGTACTTTTATAGCTTAGCGACCATTTTATGCTTTTGTTTACTCGAATAAAGCACACATTATCAGCCTATGACTATAAATATTAATAGATTAGTTTGTGTTGAGATACACAAATATTGATTCATAGATTAAATTTTATGTTAATATTACATAGTATCCGATGTTAAATTTTAGAGTCTGTCATTCAATTTTATTTCATAATATTTTTTTTAATATGATGCTTTGGAAATTGGAAGCATTTTTAAATGCACGTTTTTTTTTGTAAAATAAAAGTACTTTGAAAATTGCAGTACTTTTTAATAGAAGAAAAGAAAATAGCATTAATACTATTGCAGAACGATAAGCATCAGTTCGGTGTGAACAAATGGGCAAACTTTTTTGTATTATTGTTTCCACAAAGTAATCTCAAACAACTTGCGGTCGTTCCCTTTGTTTCTGGCAAGATTGTCTTCTAAAAGAAGCGTATGACCCCATTTGAAACTCCAGTTCCTTTCGCTCAAGTCCAAATGCAGGATCAGAAACCTTCTGCACGGTGCTCGCCATCAATAGGCAAGGAAAAGCAACTAAGCAAGGAATTTAAAAAGTGGGAAGGTCAAAAAATAGTTAAAATAATTTTCAATTCTTTTCTTCTACAACTCTACTAAAACGTAACCAACTCAATTATGCCTCAGGGACTAATAAGTTCCAATTCTTTGGCCACTCATTTGTTAGCTCAATAATAGTACAACTAGCTATGATTTGCATAAGACAAACAGCGAAGATTATGTGCTTATATGAATTAAAAATTTTATATGCCAATATATGCTGCTACAACTGGAAGCCACTCGGACTTGTTTGAATGATAAGTTTAAATTTGATTCAAATTAATCCTCTGGTATTATATTTCCCTTTTTTTAATGGATTTCTTGGAACCTGAGACTTACTGGGACTATCATGCATGCACCACAGTTTGAACTTTCGGCCATCGCATGCCTTAATTCAGACTAGAGAGTAAAAAACTACGTACTTTTTGGATTGAAAGAATGCTCGTGTTACAGAAGAGAAACTTGTGGGAAGGTTGGTGTCGAGTCAATTTCAGGTTTTCCACGTAATTTCTACTTCATGATGTCGAGTTAATATGCATGTTTGGTGGATTACGTTAATGTTGAGAAAGTAATTAGGAAATTCATTTTCTAAGTTCGGTGATGAGGTTAAGGGGCCGCTTGGTACACGGGTTTAGGAGAGGGGAATGAGAATGAAATAGATTTCATTCCCATATTTAATGCTTGGTAGACAGAAATGGATATCCAAATAAGGATATGATATCCCTACTTTCATACCCTACCCCTCCCCCGGTTATCGTCAAAACCCATTCCCATGCGCGGCGCTTATTTTTCTCGTGGACGACAGTAGCCCGCGATTCTTCCTTTCTCCCGCCCCCCTTTTCTTCCTTTCTTCTTCCCCACCCGCGAGCCTCCCTTCGCGTTAGCATTAACCGTAGCACCGTTCGAAAATGCAGCTGTCGATGTCCGCGTCCTCGTTTCCTTCTTCAACCTCATCCCCTTCTAGGGCATGGCAATCCCTCTGTTCCCCCAATCTGCTTCCCCTGAACCCTAAACTCCATCGCTTCAAGATTCCGTCCTCGTCATCTCCTCCTCCTGCCTTTTCGTAACTGGTCTTCCTTCGTCGACGGCTCCGATATTGAAGAAACGGAAGAGGTACCGCAGGCTTTTCCCCGGGGAGACCGAGGGCATCGTGCAGGAGATGAGGTTCGTCGCCATGAGACTACGCGACGACGCTGGTGGCAAGGAGAAGAAGGAGGAAGAGAGCAGCAATGGCGGTGAGGAAACCTGGCAGCCGACCATGGAAGGTTTCTTGAAATATTTGGTGGACAGCAAGCTGGTGTTCGAGACCATCGAGCGGATTGTGGATGAGTCCACCGATGTCGCTAGTGAGAACTTCGATTCCCTGCTTATTATTATTATTTTGCAGTTATTGCCTTGTCAAAAGTATGGCTGTAAACTTGTGCTCTAGCTTGCAAGAATCTTGTCGAGGTCGAATTTTCATTATCTGAGATCAGCAAGAGTTTAGCTAGGTATGTCCAAACTCAAGACATCAAATTAAATTTAACTGAAAGTTTATCAAATGCGTTGCACATTTGAAATAAATAATCTCAGATCTTAAGGTCCAGAGCTCATCTGGGAATTGTTCCTATCGTCTACTTTCCCTCATTCAGCCAGTGTGGTGACTACCACATTCCTTAGCCGAGGCTGATTAGGTCATCAACTTAGGAAGCTGGAATTATTGTGCTGGTGCCATTCTGCATCTTCGTGCAAGAATAGAATGGCAATTCCTGATTGCTTGTTCTGATTTAGAGAGTTCACTCCAAGTTTCACCTTGTGTACTTTTTGAGTTGAGATGTTTATTTCGATTGGCATTCTCATCTTATATTTGTACATTGAATAACAGATCACAAATTAATCAATTTGCAAAGCACTGCTAGCGCAATTCCTCTAAATTATGATATTTTGGAGTAAGCCACTTAGCAGTGCTTGGAAATGATCCTAAACAGCCTGATGGTTAACGTAATCATTAACAATATTCATATGGTGCCCTTCATGTTTATCTTTCGAACCTTTACAAGTTGAAACACTGATTTAATATCAGGCATAATTGGGTCTGTGACTTCATATCCGACTTTCATTATAGCTATGTTTTTTTTCATGCCCATTGGTTGATGCAAAATACTATGGTCAAAAGCATCTGATTGGGTAAAGAACTAAGAATTTTATTTTGGGATTAAAAAAAATGTGGAATTTTGTGGGATATTCGGGAGACACTTACATGCACATAAAAGAAAAATTAATTCAGTTGTGGGTTCATCAAGTGTCTTGAATTTGGATTTTAGCAAGAAATTTACTGATTTCTAGTTATGTTTTTGCAGAGGTTTATTTTAGAAAAACTGGTCTTGAGCGGGCTTCTAATCTTTCCAAAGACTTAGAATGGCTCAGCAAAAGGGAGATTATTCCACAACCAAGTAACCCTGGAACCACTTATGCCAAGTATCTTAGCCAGCTGGCTGAAAATAATGTGCCTTCATTTCTTTGTCATTTCTACAATATCTATTTTGCTCATATAACTGGTGGTCAGGAGATAGGTAAAAAGGTAAACAAACATTTTGTCTTGCACATTGTTTCTTGTAAGAACAATGATAATCCATTTGTTAATTAGTCACATTTAACTTTGCATGAAATTTATATTTTCCATTTGTGTATGTGGATTCGTTGATCGTACTGACAGGAAAATCATCTCACTCTGTTGATTATGTAAACTTATTAACTTTATAGATTGAGTTTAGAACTGCAAATTATAGTTTTTGAACATGCTGTTTATGCTACATGGATATAAACATAAAAGCTTCCCATGAATCTGCTTATGTATTACCAGTTTTAACTTTGTGAGCACCTTTGAATGTATTAGTTATGAAACCTTGTAAGAATAAGATTCATGGTACTAACACGGTGTGAGTGTATATGATTGTTTTATGCCAAAGAACATGTATCTTTTCTTGTTTTTAGTCCTTGGTCTTTTCTATTCCTACATGATATTCTCAATGAATGTGGTTAAGATGTGTATTCTACATAGATCATTATGAAATCAGAAGATCATGAAGCATCATATCTCTGATAACTTCAATTTTTTTCTACTGCATGCTAGGTCAGCAGCATGCTCTTGGAAGGAAGCGAACTTGAGTTCTACAAATGGGACAGTGATGCTAATAAGTCTTTGAAAGATGTGAGAGACAATCTCAATAAGCTAGGAGAGGTATACGTTACAAGACTAGAAATGTTGATAAGAAAAATCAAACGTCTTTTGATAATGATTGATTTTTTTTATAATTCATCTCTGCAGCATTGGACTCGAGAGGAAAAAAATACATGCCTGAAGGAGGCAGCCAAGTCATTCCGGTATCTGGGGCAAATAGTGCGCTTGATAATTTTGTAACTGGGTTTTGTACTCCACTTCCTTCAACTTGCAGTTTTTAGGGTACTTAGCATTACTCTGGGAGAGAGCTCATTGGCCAAATTAATTGGGCCAGTTCATGATATTTTGTACCTTAAACGGTACATGGAAACCAAGCTGTCTAAAGTCTGTGATATATCTTCTGTAATTTACCAGGTCACCATGCTCTTTGTAGATGAGTTCTTTCTTTAATCACTTAAGAGTTGTGTGAGATGAAATCACTGGCTTTCTGCCTCTTACCATTCTGTTTTTATTTTTACTTCCACAACTTGCAGCCGCAGCATTATCATGCAATAGCAAGTGCTTGCATTGAAGGGACTTCTTGGATTCTTTAATCGTGGCAGACTGCTCGGGTCCATTTGCTGTTGGTTTAAATATCACTTTTTGTGCGTGCTTGTGTGTTGTATATGGACTTTGCTCGCCATGAAAGACTACTAGATCAGTTAATGATATTGCATTTATCACTATAGTTAATATCCCTTTTATTGCACTTTTTTCACACAAAGTTGGTTCAACACTAACTGCATCTAGTCTATTGAAGTTTGTCGTATTACTGCTATTAAAGCACGTCACTCTACTGTACTGCATCTACATTCATCAAATTCCTGTCAGCAGAAATCATTCAGTCCCTTGGACAATGGTGCCGCGGTAGAACATCCAGGTTGTCATCCAGACATCTGAGGTTCAATCTCCAGCTATGACATATTTGTAGGAATCGTCTGGGCTGACTACTGTATACATTTCCCGATTTAAATAGCTAATTGAGATTTATCATTCATCGCGAGTGAATATGAGAATACAAATCTCATTCTTAAATTTGTTTGAGAACAAGGTACTATAATCTAAAAACTTATATTCTAGAGTTTTTTTTCCTTCCATTTATTCTCAATGAAAAATTCTGCTCCGTGATTCTTATATTCCTTCTGAATTGGAAATTGAATTTTCTTTCTATCAAAGCTTTTGGATGATGCAGGCTGAGCTAACCTCTTTGTATATCAGGCAGCTTCTTGTCAAGTGAAGCAGTGATTTCACAGGGCCACCCGGCTGCAGTGATCACGAGAGGTATTCATTCCACTTCTCTATGCTTATTTTTTAATTTCTCAGAAAGTATCTTCGAACATGGAGATTGTTAATGCTTTAGTGATAATTAAATCCAACTAAATTTAGAATATTACTGTTCTCTTGCACGTTGCCTCGTGGAAAGCATGATGGTGCATGCTTCACGTATTGGATCCACTGGCCATTAATGAGCTGCTTCATTGGTGTTGGCACCGAGGTGAGTCTTCACACTTGTTAGTTTATCACGATCATGATAGTTGCTTAATCTTCACGGTTAGCTAGTGGCAGACGAGTAGAGCACAGACCACATTAGATTTAATGCTTCAAGAACACTCTTCTCAAATTAGAGACGCCATTATCTATGCCCTCGGATGATGATTTCGAGGCAATATTTCAGTAGTACAAGCAGGGTTCAATTGATAGATCAGTCTTTGATTGTTTTGCATCACAGAAGATAAATTAAAATTTGCTTGTGAAATCGGGGAAAGGATATTGAAATGGAAGGGTGCAATTACAATGGCAATGGGAAGAAAGAAAAAAAAACTAAAATAGAGTATTATTTTGAATAAAGAATCAAGGGTGTATTATTTTGATCCAGTTGAGCTGTCTGATGCACAGAGCCATCTTGAAAAGGCATGAATGCACTGGCGCGGCTCCACGCACCAGATGGTAAAGTGACTTTTTGAAGCGAGACACCGTGTTTCTTGGGAACTTTGTTTTCAAAATACGGAGTGAGGCGAAGAGAGAGAGATCGTCTAGTCTCTATTTTAGTTTTCAAAATACCAGAACTCCTCGAGCACTTGACTGTTGTTGATCAGTAGAATCGTGCAATGCATTCCTTAATTGACTAACGTCACAATCTACGCACCCCATTTTATGGAAGCCGTCTTCTAACTGGCGTGTGACAGTCACATCAGCTAAACCATGCTTGTGGCTGCTCAGATTTGGTCAATTTTGCGGGAGGACGTTTGATTTGCCTGCGTGGATTAGCTTCGGGAAAATC